>JBBGBA010000488.1:0-17353 GCA_038088335.1 Mesorhabditis sp. LJ9110
AACGTTTTGACAAGTACGACCAGGACGACGAGTTCAACGAGTACGCCGAGTACTACAAGTACAACCACTACTGTTTCCACTGCCAGCACTACGGTATTTCTACCTGTTGTTGGAATTTCTGAAGTTTAGCGTCGAGCCTTTTCTCCAATCACCTACGTCCCAACACCTCCTTACAGTAAGGTTATGTCAATTTTCAAAAGCCAGAGCTTTCAGATATGTGCAGCTGTGTATGGCCAAGCCAGATCGACTCGATCGACTCCAAAACGCTGCAGGCTAATGGGTAAACTAATTCATCGTGATGGTGACGCCAATTTGAATTTAGCGGAGCCAAGCGAAACGGGACGTCGACTCGGCGCTTGCACAGTTGGTGCTCTGAGCCCTTATTTCATCTCTTTGTCAAGTTTTTGTTATTCTCGGCGTTTGGCCACTGCCCTGAAAGTTCATACGCAGAAGCGTCTCCCCGCCCCAGTTAACAGTCCAGTACCGGCCCTTTAGGAACTGCGATAATCCGGTCTCTCCGACGCTGAAGTGCACCACGAATTTTAATGCGCTCGCCACGCACCGTTTCTATGACAAGGTAATGGTTTTTTAGGCCTATGGAATGGTTTAGGACTTCAACATCATCCGGACAGTCACATACTGTACTGACGAGGCAGCTGCAGTCCCGCTATATTGCCAACGAAAGGATGGGCCTGAGAATTGGTTCATACTCCAAGTGGTGGGTGGTTCTCTCTCTCCCTCTCCCTCACATCCCCTCTCTCTCTCTCACCCTCTCTCTTTCTCTAGCTCTTTCTCTCTCTCTCTTTCTCTCTCTCTCTCTCTCTCTGTCTATCTCTCTTTCTCTCTCTCTCTATCTCTCTCTTTCTCTCTCTCTCTCTCTTTCTCTATCTTTCCACAAAATCTATCCGCATTTCAGGAACAACAAGTGGTGCGCTACTTCTCTTGCGACTTCGCCGCTGATTCGAGTTGTCATTAATTTGTGGAATAAACATGGTTTACTGTTAATTTTTGTATTTTTGAATACCCCAGTTTCAAGAAATCAACAGAAAATACTTTTCATCAAAGTTTGTTTAGCGCTGGTTTTATTAGCAGTCGATTACAGCGATTTGAGCGCCGTGTTCGTCCTTGAGCTGAGGCTAAGGCTTAGGCTTGGGCTTAGTTTTAGGCTTTGAAGCGTAGGCTTATGAGGCTTGCCGATCGTGAAAAGCGTGGTAAATAACGGATCAAATCTTGCTTCTTATCCTTTTAAACCTTTTCTACGGACAACCCTTCTGGTTAATCAATACCTACCAAGAACCTCCACCTATCAATGGTGCTAAAATGGCCCCAGGCAACATCTGCTGCCCGCATTGGCCATCACTCCCCTACACAACTTTTCCTCACCATACAACTGGCCAATCGATTCATACTTTACAACAAGTAAAAATAGTGACAATTCACCTACAAATCAGCTATTTCGGCTAATGACCAAATTTGACATCCAAGGCTTAAACTTACCGCTGACCCAACGAATTCTACAAAAATGCGTTGCCGAGGAAAAGCTAAAGCTTCTGAAGGTAAGGTTTCTTGCATCTAATATATCACTTTTCAGGCGAGTCAAGACTTGCGGACGCACGTATTCAAAAGCGGGTTGCTACCATATGAAATTAACAAGTTGACAGTGATTATGGAGACAGTCAAATTTACGGTAAGTTTAAATTTTTTCCGACATTTTTTAGGCCGATTTTACGTAGTAAATCTCAATCGCAAACTATGGTGCTTCCTGGTTATCGGGGGTCGGTTATTTTAGCGGGGGTCGGTTGCGAACTTTTTTCTATAATATCGTGCGGCTCGGCTAATTTAAAAAACTGGCCGTTTTATAGACTTGTGCCGTTTGAAATGGTTCTGGACTGTTAGCGGGGGAGGAGACATTAAGAAAAACGTCATAAAACATGTTGAAAAAAAAAATTCTTTTTCGGTCTAACGTATATGAAAATCGCTAAAACCGCGCTTATAACCCTAGATTTCGTGACTATAGGATAAATATTTTTATAATTTTTGATTATCGGAAGCTACTAAAAACAGTATTAAAATAAACTACAATTTATCACTAGGCAGGTATAGGCTAAACGAAAAGAAGATGCCAACCGACCCCCGCAAAAATAACCGACCCCCGATAACCAGGAAGCACCCAAACTATTTTTTGACGCCTGATAAGCGCAGTTTCTTTGCATAAGAATTTTAGGAGGACGCGCTCCTCTACTGTTGTGATTTCCATGTGCGCATCCAGGCCGACAAAGAGGAAATTTACTTTGGTCGAAACCGCGTGCGCATCAATGGAAAGTACGGAAAATATAATTATTTTTCTAGAAATAGAATTCCAGAGCCGAATGGCCCTCACACCTTCAAAGACTCACCAAGCCACTATTGGACAAGGTCGTGCCGAAAATGAAGATACGGAAATTGTTTTTAAAAGGGGTTTGGGTAAGTCGAATTTTGTATAAATCTGTTACGACCGATCTAGGCCGGAGAACTTGATAATCTGTGCCATCGCGAAGACTTTCTGGGGAGCAACGTCCGGCGAGGCGAGAACTTCCATTGGCAAGATCGGTGCCGGATGCAAAATTGTTTTTACGAGCTGACGGAGGCGAATTTTCTATCCCAGATGAGAGGGGGTAAGCTAGATGCTTGTTTTTTCCTACTCATACTTCACTTCCTTCTTTAAATTTGCGGCTGATTTCGACACAAAAATAATTAGCGAATTTGGAGCCCGTTTAAGGTCTAAAACGTCAGTTCCAGGCCAGCATCCTCGCCTTCATCGATTTCCATCGATTACGTCACAAAAAACTCATATCTCACCTTGAACTCACCGGCTTTTACCTGCCCGCCGAATGGACTTATCAAATCCTGGAATCTCTGTCAGGGATCCGAGCCCGAGTTGTTTGGCATGGGGTCAGTTAGTGTTACCTTAAATAACTTCATTTTAGAGCCATTTTGTACGAGTTTTAACGCTTTTTCACATTCACAGAATTCCGGAGTACGATGTGGTAAGTTTTGCTACCTGAATTTTCCTATATACATTTTTGTGATTTAGTTTAAAAACGCGCTCGGCGTCGAGCTGCTCCGATTTCAATGGAACGCCCAATTTCCTCCGCTGCCAAATGTGGAATATTTAACTTGGGATATCACGGAGTTGGATGCGTTGCTAGAGGTATGGATTTATTAAAGGTTGAGCTTTACACTTCATGTATCTACAGTTTTGTTATTAATTAAGTATAATATTTTAATATTAATTATTATTATGTTTTTATCTTAAACATAAAATATTGTTTACTTTAGCTCTACCGCCAGACCGGATTCCCTTCACAAGTGCAACGTCTCCAATTCGAGGTTCACCAATGGGCCGAGACGGTGGCTTTCTCAGAGCCAGATCGTGTTTTTCAAGATATTTTGGTAAAACCACACATAAGAATTAATCTTCGCGAATTTAGCAAAAATTGCGCGTTGCCCATTTTCCAGCCCTAAAAAGGACGTCACGGAGGCCGGCATAGACTCGAGCTGCAGGATTAAGGTACGGTCTGAATACGTCCTACGATTTAATTTTTGACGTCGAATATCAGGCTTTCTGTCTGCCAGACTACAGACTACAAAGCACAAAATGCCGAAAAATGCCGATTATCGGCATTTTTCTCCCTATTACAGGATTTCCTTAGAAACCGGGGCTCTTTGTAATTTGTAGACTACAAACTACAAAATGTCGAAAATCAGTTTTCAATCCAATACGTTAAATCAAAAATTGAATCACCATTTTTTAGTTCACCGAACTGCAAGCGTACGCCTCGGAATGCCTGACCGCCCAGTATTTGAGGGGAAGAAATCATTTTCTCGAGCTTTCCATCCACCTCTCCAAGGAAATGCGACATTACGCCATTAATTTATTGGTCGTGAACAAGTCTTTGAGAAAATGCTTCTAAATACCACCTTATTTCATTCAGCCTTCGATTATTATCTACGAACTTTGGAATTTGTTTATTTACGCTGAACATTATGCCAATGGAAAGAAAAAAGAAAAAAATAAAACATCAAAAGATTTAATAAATTGTTGAATTTCCAGAAAACGGCACTCAATAATTTTCGTGTAGCGCTAACTCAAGTAATCAAGAATAATTGACGCGGAGAGATTTATAGATAATCGGCTGTTGGTCGGGAAATAATTTCAAATTTTCACAGTTTGGTTTGTAAGTTCAATTATCATAATACCTGGCCAATTACAGCCTGCGCCTGACCTAAATGCTAATTACTTTCCAGAGCTTTCCACCGCTTACTTGACTCTAACGTCTATAACTTCATACATATACTTGACTTCAATTTACATCACGACATCATAAAAATCAAACTTTCACACCTGAAGCTTGATAATCTAGGCATCCAAAGCACACACAGGCGCATACTCTGCATTTTGCCTTTTCATTGAGGGCCCAAGAAGAACGGCAAAAACGTGTGTGGGGGATACATCAAATAAGACCAATTATGGGCCGGGACCGATGGGATTCCGAACGCCCCCCATTTTGCGCGAGCCTTTTTTGGGGCTTCTGTTTTTGGAATTCAGCTGTTACATGCAGAGACTTTTATCGAGTTGTAATAAAGATTTGTTCCTAATTTGGAGCAGGAATTGCCATAATCATCTCGAAGAAATTTATTAAAGCTTCTAAAATATTTAATTTTGTCGTTTCCCTTTCTCTCTCTCGCTATCTCTCGCTCTCTGCCTGCCTCGTTTGTCTGTCTGTCTGTCTGCCTGCCTACCTCTCTCTCTCTCTCTCTCTCTCTCTCTCTCTCTTTCTTATCTTTCTCACTCTCTCTCGTCTCTCTTTCCCTCGCTCTCTTTCCCTCGCTCTCTCTTTCATATTTCTGAAATGGTTTGATTTAAATGAAATGAATAAAATGCATCGTTTTTTTATTAAAAAAGTTTTTCCACTGCGGTCTACTATTTATGCGAGTTTTTGGTTAGAAAATTACGGTGATTTACCCCGATTTTCATAAACGAGCAGTGTTTCTTTGTCTTCGGTTTCATATTACCCACTTTCCAATCTTAAAATGTAAATTCATGGTTTTCCGAATCTAAGGAACACCTAGAATTCAATTTGCATCTAAAACAAAAATTAACAGCCCTTCAAAGGCGGTACCGCTAATTAAAAGCCGCTCTAAACAACATGCACCAGCTGTAAATTTCTTAAAATGTATTGGATGCCACGAATTATTTGCGTATTCGTGGCCCTGTTGGCCGGGCCGTATGTGGGTGGTCATTTTCTGCGGGGGCTGCGCTGCTCGTTTTCCCCCGGCCCCCTTTCTCTTGCCTCATTTCTCCGGTGGATTTTCGCATTTTCACGGTGTGGAAGATGGATGCACATCAATTCCGGCGATGCCCTCACCTCGGCCACCCAGGGGTAAGGTTAGAATAGCTTCCCCCGATGGGTTTTGCGACGTTGACGCTGTTGACGTGGGTCTGGGAGTCATCTTGATGATTATCGCTAAACTAAGATATTTCTTCAATTTGCTGAAAAACTGATTACATTTGTTTTTTTTTATTTATCTTTTACCGATAAAAATCTTTTAAATTTCAAATAAAGCCCGGTTTCTTCTCTGTATACCCTCGGTCGCTCGCTCTCTGTCTTTCTCTCTCTCTCTCTCTCTCTCTCTCTCTCTCTCTCTCGCTCTCTCTTTGGTAGCTTGATTCAAATATTTTTCATAACTGTTTTGAGAATCCCTTCGGACATGATCAAGAATCTAGAACAACCTCTACGAGAAACTTTTTTGAAAACCGATTTCCGGCTATGGCATACCCTCGAACGAACGAACGAACATAATACTTTATTCGACTTTCACTATTATCAAATTTTTTGGCTGAGCTCGAAGAACGATTCCGATTTGGCTCATCATCCTCCTAGAATTGTTTTTGTAGTCGGTTGCCAATTTTGCTACCTCGCCACTCAACGTTTGGGTCCGCAGTTTTTATCCGAAATCCGCTCCACTGGAGGCATGTTTTTGTAGCCAATACGGACGGCAGTGTTGCCTAAGCCGGTTTTTAGCCATTATCAAATCGCACCATCTTTTCTTGTTCCCAGAAGTTTTTCGGTGCTTGCTCCAGCGCATTTCCATTTCGAAAAAACAATGTTAAAATATAAATTTTTAGCAAAATGCGAAATCAGGCGAAAATCGCTCGTCGCCGCGCCATCATCGAGGAGCGGCTGCGCTACTCGGATGACAGTTATGTCATCTGGGCCAACGCCCAGAATTTGGAGGTCAAATTATGGTCATTGCGTGACTTGGAGATGTGTTGGAAAAAGTGTAAATTAAGGGTAGGTTTTGGATGCATTTCTTGTTGTTGTTTGTTTTGTTGTTGGATCCATAATACTAGTTTATTCTACATTCAGCCACTATTAAAATGTAAATTTCGGTAAAAAAATGCTAAAAATAAATTTGCGTAATCTGATTGCCCTATTTAAATTCTCAGTCCTTAATTAACCGGGGCAAAAATGCTTTAAATAAAGTTTAGCTAAATTATTTCATACTATTCCAGCCTCGAGGCAACAACACAACCCTTCGAAGATCTTTGCGAATCTGGAAGCCCGTAAGTGTTCCAGTATCTTTAAAACGCTGTTTTTTAGAGATTCCAAGTTCTCGTCGACTGGCTGGCCGCCAATATGAAGGACGAGGTAGCGTTGGATCACAATTTTAAATCTCGTTATGATTTAGGCCTTCTGGAGCCCCAGGCCGCGGCGTATTCAAAAGAACCGGAGGGCCAAGTACGGGAAGAGCATGAACATCTCGGCTCAATGCACCGCAAAACCTACCGTACCCCCGGATGCGTCAATATCTAAAGAAAACCAGCCTCCACAACCCTCAAATAATAATAACCTTCAATTTGTTGTGCAGAAATTCTCGCTCCTTGATTTATAAATCAATGTGAATTGCCTATGAATCCCAGTACCCCTATTAAATTGATGATCCCTGGCCGGATTTATGCAGCCATATCAATCTTATTTTCCCCTCGTTTTTCGTTCATGTATCCTACCGTATTACACTTGCTGCTAATACTGTCGCCAAGAAATATTCTGCTGAATAAAAAACGAGAGACAGAGACAGAGAGAGAATGCGCGAGAGAGAGCGAGAGCGAGAGGGAGAGAGAGGGTGAGAGCAAGAGTGAGTGTGACCTTTATAAAGCATGCCAATCGTTATGAAGAAAATCTTAATGAAACTATCGGAAAGGATCATAATTGAACGTAAAAATTTAACTTTGCAAACGCGAGTAGAGAGGTCGGGGAGTGGATAAGACAGAGAGAGCGGGACAGAGAAAGAGAGCGAGAGAGCGTGGGGGTGAGAGAGACAAAGAAAGAGAGACAGATAGATAGATAGAGAAGGAGTTAGGTTCATAAATGCAGGCCAATAGTTGTGAAAACCGGCCGAATTCAATTATCAGCGAGACAGGGAAAGAGAAGAGAAGAGAAGAGAAGAGAGAGAGAGAGAGAGAGAGAGAGAGGAGTGAGAGAGAGAAAGAGAGAGAGAGAAAGAGAGAGTAAGAGAGAGAGAGAGAGGGAGTCAGCGGGAGAGCGAGAGAAAGATAAGACTAAAGATAGATACTCGTTTTCTTAAGAGCACTTTACTTTACTTAACTGCAGAAGACAAATAATGGGATTTTTCCGTGATAGCTTTTTGCATGTTTTGTTCTTATTCTCCGCATCCGCCCAATATGCATATCTTGTGTATGTTCCCTTGATAGATGAGCACCGGTTTGGGGCCCTTCCCAAGCGGGTTGGGTTGGCCACGAGGCCCTTCCTCTTGGGGCCCGGTGGTGGTGGATGGGCAGAAACCGTGTCCCCTGGGAATTTTCATCCGAAACAAAAGCCTTTCGCCTTCCACTCACAACGCTCCTCCGCATATCCGGCACCCGACTCAGCCTACGGCCATTATGTTTGGATGGGCCGGGCAGGGCGTGCTGTATTCGGGCATTTTATATCAATTCTTTGGTTCTGTGCCTTATTCATAATTTTATCCGAGCCTTGCAAGTCTCTTAAAAGCCCTTACCTTTTAAATAAACAATTTCCCCCTCCCCCCTTCCGCCGACGCACCTCAAGAAAAAAAAAATCCGTTTGCATCCCCCGAGACCCCGGGCCCACTTACAGCTTCTCGTTCTCCTCTCGCAGGGCCGGACCGAATTTCATTTCCGGTGTCTTTCCGGGTGTGTGTCGTCGAGACCCCGAATTTAGAGGCGCAACGGCGAAGTCAGTTTCCGAAAACACGCCGCGGAGCGAGATGAGTGAGATCACGCTGTCGACCGGGGAGCGATATGGGAGTACTTATTTGGTAAAATACATGCAATATGATTTAAATCCCGAAACCTGCCCTGAGAAGTCGACTTCCCAGTCCCTTTAAGGGCTTAAAGAGACGTGCAAGGACAGCTTCCGGATTTTCAATGAGTTTTGCGGTGCGGCACCGCGGCACGCAACGGGCCCCCGGTTTTATTGTCTATGGATCCCCAGTGGGATTCCACACAAATGTTGTTGCGCTCGCGACACGCAACGCCCACGTGCTGTGCGCTCGGTTTTGAAGGGTAGAGATTCGTTATGCAATGCAAATCTTGGCTAACGCGTTGCGTGTCGCGGTTAGAACCGCACCATCAAGTGCAAAACGCGTTAAAAACCGCTAGAAAATGACTTCACAACCCCTTTAAACCCCGTTAAACCCACGTCGTAAATTGTAGCCCCCTGTAGCTGGCAGTAGTACGGAATAGAAAATTCTAATCTCTCGTTCGGTGCGGGGGGTGAACGAGGGCCCTGGATGGGTCTCATCCCCTGCCCTAATTACAGCCCCTCCGAGACCCCCCTGCGCCGGTTTGGCCACCGGAGGATCCGTTCCAATCCATTTCACTGCCACCGACACCACACCCCAACCCCCCATACTTTTCCAATTTCATTCCATTCCATTCCTATTACGTCGGGTGCGTGTTTTTGCACTGCGCTATCGAATATTCTAACGTCTATTCGAAGGTTTATAGGGTAGAATCTGGGATTTGTAGATTGATAGCTGGCTTGAAAATCGTCAGCGAGCTTTATTGATAGTGTAAACAAGCCGAAATTTCCGTTTCCATGATTGAAAAACACATTTTCACAACAAAGGAACAGGCTAGATTAAAACCAAGTTTAAAAATACCAAATCACGGTACTTTGAAAAAGAACTGACCACCTTTAAAGGGCGCGGTTAAAAAGTAGGGTTTTTCGCTCTAGATACGGTTTTGTTAGATACCGTGCATGTGCGTTGCGTGTCGCGGCGATGCCAAATCCCTATAGGATTCCGAGTTCACCAAAAATCACAGTTTAGCCTGCCCGTTTAGCCTGCCTTGCTTCCCGTTTTGATAATTAGCATCATTTTCGTTGCTATGATAATAAATACTTTGATGTTTACAGTCAATTTCCGGGCGGAAAATACCTACTTAATTCCAACATAAATTAAAGAGTCTCTCATTCAACCCCCCGCCCTCACTACCGCACTTACGATCAAAGCCCGCTTGCCCCGAACCTTTCCCCTCTACCCCGTAAAAACCAATCCGGGCGCGGCGTGCGTAACGTAAGCCGTTTAAGAATTTATTCAATTTGGGGGAGGGAGACGTTAGGGGGCCCAGGGTCCAGGGGTGAAAGTGGGCAAGAAGAAGGCGTGGCAGGACCCCTAGCCCCCATTAGGCGTGTATAGAGAGGGTAATGTGTTGATGGGGTGTCGGGAGAAAGACAGAGTGGCAGACGGGAGAGAGACAAACAGATGGATAGACGAACAGACGGAGGGAGAAGGGTGACTGGCCGGAAGGCATGTCTGACACTTTGGCCCCGGGCAGTAGACACGATTCGGATGGGATGAGAATGAGGACTGAGGAAATGCAGGAAAATTGGCACTGGGAGTTAAATATGACTAGCGGTAGCAATAATTCCATCCAATTCAACTTAATTAGAACCTTGAAATTTTTGATTGTCAACCTTTTTGGAAAGTCGTGGCTCCAGAATTCCATAAAATCAGGAAATTCCAATCCCATCAAGTAAATACGTTGCGTAATGCCGCTTCAGCCAAGCGTTCGCGTCGAGTGTCGCGGGGCCGTCAAAACGCCTGGAAAATCTACAGAGCCAAATAGACTCCAGTTTTGTTGCCGTTCCGTTCAGATCCGGTCAAACCAAACGTTACAGTAATTCTGAAGAGAAGATTTTGTAAACGGGTTTTTAGAGCTAAAACATAGAATGACGCAGCTGCCAAACTACTCAATTCGGCTTAATTTTTTTCCGAAGCATGAATAAGGTATTTTGGTGGATTTTTGGGGCAGCTACAGTACCCTAGTCAATTACGGTAGTTCCGTCCTCGCTGTTTTTACTGAGCTAACTTAGAAAGCTCCGTTAGAGACTTGTCCTCGTAAATTCTTATGCCTCTCATTCGCACATTGAGAAAATTATTAGCTTTTTATAAGGTTTTTATAAGCGGAAATCTCGTAGCTAACCTCCCAGTCCCTTACAAAAATCAATTTTCCATGTTGGGGCCCTGTATGGGCCCTCTAGCCCATACCTGGCCCCGACCACCTGGCCCTAATTCGCGGGGTGGTGGTGTTCTATTCGGAAGGCAGTACCCCTGGCAGGAGAGGGGGTACTGCCTAGAAGAGAAGCCTCGAAGAGACGCCCTTCTTGCCGTTGCAGAGTGTGGGCGGGCGGTCGATGGCCGAATCGATGAGCGAGAGCACGACGACCCGAGGGGAACACCCACAGCAGCCACAGCTGCACCACCACCACACCACCGGCCACCCACTTCCCCACCTCAACACCACCAGCTCCATCACCAGCTACACGCATGCGATGAGCAGACCGGGCGGTCAGCAGACGACGAATTACTGCTGTGAATGTGCCGCGTCACAGGTAGTTTTTTGGTATTTTTTTATTTGAAACAATTCACAATTCCCCTCCAAAATTCCCACCTTCATCAGAATTTTCTGAAGCATTTTCGTCGCTTCAAATTTGCAATATTCAAGAACGTAGCTCCCTTTCTTTTGATTTCTACACCTGTTTAGCCCCCAATTTTGAGATTTAGGCTAGAGCTTCGGGTTTTGAAGCCGAAATTTGTTTTTTCCGACTTAAAATTGGCCAATTTCGCGGTGTAGCCATATTGTTTTCGGTTTTTGGATGCGGTTAGCACTCCTTCTTGAGAGCTAGTGCTCATTTCTCTGTTTTTAAAACGGAAATTTGAGGCCCAAGTTTCCCAAACGGCCAGTAACTGTTTAGGAAAATAGTTTAAACTTTCAGAGTAGAAATTTTAACCTAACATATCTCTATTCAAATTACGTTGAATTAAATCAGATAAAAATTACCCTGAAATTCCTGTTTTCTGCGAGGTTTAGCTGGAACGGGGAATTCATTTTTCTACGTCTTTTAAGGCAGCAGATGCATTCAAGTAGCTCCTTTTCCCTACGGCGACGAGAGAAAATTCTTAATTAACTAAAAAAACGAGTTTGAAATTCAACGTCATTTTTCAGTCCCGATGCTCGGCCGACACTTGCCCTTGCGTGGCGTCGCGGCGGATGTGCGACGAGCACTGCGAATCGGCCAGGTAAGGTTATTAACGGCACTAGGAAGCCTTGGAATCGACTCTTTGTGGCCATTAGGTCTCGACAACTACGCCCCAGACCAAAATACGCGTTTGCCTGCATTTGTATTAGGCACTTGACGGACCCCAATCGCTTCTAAAGTAGATTCTCGCGCTTGCCTATTTTTTCGTGATTCCTCAACCCGAGTTCCGTCTATTTCCGGCTCCTATAGTCTCGGACCCTGAAACCTCGAGGCGTTCCTCTCAACTTGAGTGCCTATCCAAGTTGGAAAAAGAGGGCTCTGCCTTTTCGCACGCTTCTCCTAATCCACCTGGCCGTCTGGTCGCAAAATTGCGGGGTTGGCATGGAGGGGTGGTCATAAAAAATTAGGTGGCCGTCAATCAGGCTCTAGAGACGGTGCAAAAAATGTAGGGTAAGAGTTCCAGTCCTATACAGGTCTGAGAATTCAAATAAAACCTTGGAAACCATCTAAATTGTTGTTTTTTTGGAAAAAAAAACAGGTTTTTCGTGATCATTCTGACCTGCCTGGCCCGTTAAAGGCCTAAACATTTCAAATTAATCAATAGAAACCTTGAGTCATAGAAACCTATTATTGCGTAGAACTGTTTAAAATTCCAGATATCGAGGTGACTGCTTGAATCAGGCCATCTGCAAGTGCTCGTGTGAGGTGGACCCGGCCAAGCCGGCAAAGAACGCCTGCAGCAAGAGCGAAAGGTTCGCAATTATCCCCCAACCTGAATAACAACTTTTTTAGGTGTGATTGCCTTCGGATCAAAGAGGGCTGCTCGAAGCTTTGTGCCTGCAAACAGATCTGCAAGAATAAGGTAAGTAAAAGCAGAAATTGTGCGTCTAACCGTCACAAATTCTTGTAATTCGATTTATAGACGTTTTCTACAAGTTAGGATTAATTAAGATGATTTTTTCCAGGAACAACCCCTCAAGAAGATACAAAAAGTCACAAAACCCGCCCAAGGCTGCAATTGTGCGAAGAGCAAGAAGCAGTGCGTGAAGAAGGAGTGTCCGTGCCGGAGTGTTTATGAATTCTGTTCATCTGCGTGAGTTTTTCGGAAAAACGAATGTTTTCTCTCTCTCTCTCACTCTTTCTCTCGCTCTCGCTCGTTCTCTCTCTTTATTTCTCGCTATGTATATCTATCTCGCTCTCTGGCGCTTGCTCCCTCCCTGCTTCCTTGCCTACAGTTATCAGTTATGTCAAAACATCGCTTTAATCCTATTTCGCACCCTCGAAGCCCCCGAAATCGTTCAAAATACCCTCGGGCTCGCTGCCAAAACCCGCTCTAAAAACAAGTACACGGAAATTGGGCCGGGGACGCTCGCCAGCCAATTTGCGCCCTGCTCGGTATGTCTCCCGAGATTTGCCGGAATTCCCGAAATGGATGGCCCGCAATTCTCCGAAATTCGGGTGGTGATTGAGTGGGAGAATTGGGGCGATGGGCCTTTATGTGGTCGGTGGCCCTGGGTCCTATCCGATGACATCCTTCCATCTAAGGCCCATGCCAAGGCTTGCGAGCCCAATATCCCGGTCCCTGGGCCAAGGGATTGGGTTTGTGTGCTCTGGGGGCAAATATTCGAAAGCGGCTGAAATGGAGATGAAGAAGGATTTGAATACAGAATCTTGAAAGTCTTTGAAAATTGCAAAAAATTGGATATGCATGTAATTTTCTGGCTTTTCCTCCGCCTCTTTATCCTACATCCGCTCTACGCCTCTTTACGTTTTTTGCCCCCAGGTAAATGTCGAAAATTGAAACGATGACCTGCGACGAACCTGTCATTCTTCCTCCCTAAGACTCACAGACCCCTTCCCACCACCCCAGATCACCGCCGCCATAGCTCAGTTGGTTAGAGCGTGGGTCTAATAAGCCCAAGGTCGCAGGTTCGACCCCTGCTGGCGGCAAATTTTTTGCTTTTTGGATCTTAGGAATATTATAGAGGTTGGGACAGCTTTCCGGGATTTCAATAATTTTTTTAGTCGGGAAAGCTCGATTTTTATACCATTTTTCGCATTTCCGGCCCGTGAGGATATAGATAACCAAACGAAAACCTAAGAATCGGCCGTGATAAATTTTTTGAAAGGTTTGTCAATAAAGTCTAATGTCAATAAGTTATTTTTCACCTTTTGCGATAGGAACCAGCCAGGTTTTTATGCATTCAAATCACCTAAAACCCAAAACTCGGCGGATTCCAATCTGTTGACCATTGCCAACCCGTTTGCCCAGTCAATCCCCCGAAAATCCGCGAGCCCCTCCGCGTGAGCGTGTGTGTCCATTGGAGCAGCGGGGAATGCGGGCCATTGTCCCGGGTGTTCGGTCCTTTCAAGGGTCCCTTCTCTGCCGGGGGCCCCTACCCCAGCCAAGTGCCAGCTGTGCTCTCGGCTAGGGAGGGCTAGGGACCCCAGGAACCACCGGACACACACATTATAATTAGCACCACCTCACCCTGGGCGAACGGGGCCCATTCGGGACCAAAACAGCGTGAGCCGCGTCGGGATTGGGATTGGCTGGCATCCAAATCTGCCTCCAGCACCACGGGGGGATTTCGGGCGGATCAAGGGCACCTGGGCCTCTCACCTGGGCCAGTGCGGGCGTCCTCGGCTGGCACGAAAACGAGTATTTCGAACCGAAAGTGATTTTTTGTATTCGCCGGGGATGCAAAAAAATGGGGGGTTCGGAAAAAAATAAGCAGAATCGGGTGGCGTTTTTGGTCGATTACATCCTTTTTCAAATTTTTTGCTTTCATGTTTTAAAATAAAAATCCCGGGCATTCCCTTTTTGCTTAAAAATAAAAATGAAAAGCAAAAAACCGGCATTTCCCATTAAAATTCATTGTTCGAAAATGGCTAAACCTAAAAAAAACCAAAAAAAGGGAAAGCCTTTTTCGAGATTTTCTAAGCTCAAAATGTATATGCTGCCCTCCTGATCAAGTCTGAAACTGGAAAATGAACGTAAATCTCCAAAAACCAAAAAGTTTGCCGCCAGCAGGGGTCGAACCTGCGACCTGGGGAGACCCACGCTCTAACCAACTGAGCTATGGCGGCGATGTTGGGAGAGGCACTGGAGCGGTTATCAGGAAAGGGAGGCACGAGCTGCGGCATACCAGATCCCCAAAAACCCGTCAATGACCCGCCGATTTTCAGATGCAAATGCTGTGGCGATTGCACGAACGGCCCTTCGAAATTCCATGTGCCGAAACACGTCCAAAATTGCTTCCTGGAGCACAAACATGAGAGCAGCGGGTTGATAGTCACGTTAATAGGTTGGTGGAATGAAAGCTTCTAGCGTTTTAGCTCTCATATTCGGCGAGCTAGCAACGATTATTCAGGAAAACTTAGATAGCGTTTGAGGCCCAAAACCAGGAAGGTTTTGAAGAGCCGAATATGGGTCAACTAGCAGAGATTAATACCAATTTAAATTTAAAAATTTGGTAATTTTAGGGGAGGACTACATCTATCGAGGCGATTTCTACCACGAATCAAAAAGTGAGCCGCACGTCGAGGAGCAACTCGTAGCAGCCATCTACGATTTGATCTCGAAATACAAGGTTTTACAGCGTATTGTAAAAATTACCAATTTTAGGTCGATCTTTACGAAATCGTGATTTTTGTCTCAAAGTCCCCGTGCTTCCACCAGGATTGTGACCCAAAATGCGAAGTGATAGACGAGTGCAAGAGCAATAAAGCTTGTGCAAAATTGCTGGGATTATTGCTTTCAAAGGTATAAAGATTTAATGATATCGGAACCTGTTTCTAGGTCCGAAAAGAGCTCAGCAAAGTGGACGTGAAGATGACGGTTAAATTCTTGTATCCACACCTAAATCGGGGAGACCTGTACACGAAGCAAGGGATTTTGTGTATGCTACAGGCCGGAATTAAGGTGAGCAGGCTTGGTTTATATATTTTGGATATTTTTTTACATAAAAGAGCCGCAAGATCATTTCCTTTTGCGAAAAAGTACACAAAATATATGTAGGAACCAAACGAACCAAGAAAAGTACACCTGGATACCTTTAATGAACCTTTTTAGCGATAAAAAAAGTGAATTTGGATTCCTTAATTGGGTAGTTTCAGCTACAACAATTTCTTCCAGTAAAATGATTTTCCAGGTGGAACCGCTCCTAATGAAAGACTGGTCAGCAATAATGGATTGGTCACCACACGTAGACCACAAGGGAGAATACCTGAAAATGTGGAATGATCACAACCTAGATAAGGTAAGTACAGTAGTGTCGTGCAATTAGTATCATCATCTATCTTATTTACTAAGCAACCCCGGTATTCTTGGTATTCTCTAGATTCATAGAGGTTAAAAAGGCATAAATTAACTATTTTCCAGGCCGTCGCTCAATCTCAGTCCTTCATCAACGAATGTCGAAGGGCGCTGGGACTCTCTATGAAGTTCTGGGTCGCAGAGATTCACGAGATCGTCAAAAACGCTATTTTGCATTATTCAGAAATACGGGTGAAATGAGGCGGGTTTTTCCAGCCGACCCACCGCCCCCCCCAAAATCCGGCCCCTCAAAACGGAGAAGCTTCATCGAATGCAGAGCTGCGGACAAGCTCCTGATGCGCTCCTCCACCCACGACCAGAAGAAGAACGGCTCGAACATGTCGGTGGCCAGGTACCCCGCTTTCGCTTTCTTTGCACACTCTGTTGCTGTCGTTTCGTGGAAAACCATGAGATTCTACCCAATAACGCTTTTTTTTTATTCTACACCTTTTTACACCCAAAAACAGCATAATTTAAAAATGTCTGAGTCACTTTTCTATGATTACGCTAAAAAATTGAAGCGGTTTTTGCAATTTTTGAATTTTTGATGATTTTTCGCAAGCGATCGCCAATCTTCGAACCAACATTTCTTTTCCAGCTTTCTTAACGCGTCGGCATTTTTTTGGTTGTTGTCGTGTGCAAGGCGCTTTTTTCGATTCGTCGAAGCCAGATTGAAAATGCCTATTTGCTCGGCCCATCCGGCCAAAACAATCAGAATTGTACCTAGGGGTTGAATCAGAATCCTGCTGTTGTGCGGTCTTGAAACATGACCTAGGTACCGTAGCATTTATAATTTTGAACTTTTTCAGCGATGATGCGCACGCGCAAGCGATGGTGGCCTCGTTCTGCGGACGTTCGTTTGATGATTCGGAGACGAACGAGATTGCGCAACGGATCAGAAGAGCCACTGCTAACATTAATGTCGAGATCGAGACGTTGCTGGAATTTTTGACGCACAAGGGTGCTATTGCCTAGGAAATGCATTTTAAAGGGCTTGTGAAGGAAAAAAGATTAATACAAGTTACGATGGGATCCAGAAGCTTAAATATGCAGTTTCCCTATTTTTGATTTTTGCCTTCACAATCCCTTTAAAGATTAGGAAACGAGATTATGACAATATTTTCATAAGTATCCACCTCATCTTTACAGTACAGTATTATGAAACAGTATAGGCACCCATTAATGCGCAAATGCCGTCGTGGAATTTCAGCTTTTTGCCCTCGTTTGGCCCCCCGAATCCTTTTCCGTGTCTTGCCTAGCTTCTACGCCCTCCCCTCTGCCTCGCTTTTTGTGATTATTTTTCCCCGGATTAAATTGGAATGTCTCTTGTTTTTTGGCGTCTTCTAAATTGTTCAGTTTACACGCCTTAATGAGCCTCCAAATCGTTTCCATGCTTCCCGAACCCTTGAATTTTTCACGCATTTTCCTACGAACACTGCCATGACCTACGCAATGATCTCAACGTTTT
>JBBGBA010000486.1:0-13690 GCA_038088335.1 Mesorhabditis sp. LJ9110
CAGCTTGTGCGCGAGCAACATCAGCGACGGACCCGGCTTCACCTGAAAAGGATTAAGACAAAAAGGATCAAGACAAACGGGCTTACCTATAAGTCGACTTGCGTAGCTTTGGTGACTTCACTTCAGGTTGAGCATCAGGGCTCTAGCCTCACGCCACAGGAACGAAGTCGTCTTTACCTGAAAAGGATCAAGTCAAGTCGAATCAAGTCGAAAGGGCATACCTCTAAGTCGGCTTCGCTAGCTTCGATGGGATAAGTCGACTTGAGTAGCTTCGGTAGCTTCAGATCTTCACTTTCCGCCCTAGCAGCAACGGCTTGTCTCGCTCGATTGAACACGAAACCTAAAAATTGTTATTTCTGAAAAAAGCGATGACTTATCTTTTATGCAGTTGAGAAGCCGGCTTTGACTTGGCTTTGGCAGCTTCGTTGAAGAATTCGATTCGTATCTAAATCGCGATTAATCGCCAATCAAAAAAATTACTTATCTCGCATTTTTGGTGGAATTGTCGTGTTTCCATGGCATTTTCTCTTCGTGAGCGTCATTGGTTGCCCCTCGGAATATCCGTAAGGTTGAAATTGTAAAGTCCGATTTTCTCACTTTTCAAATTCTGCAGAAGACGTCGATCAGCGCCATAGAATCCACGTCAGTACCATCGTCGAGTAATCTAAATTTTCGTTAAAAATTGGATACCGTACTCAACCTGGATATCTGTTCAAAGTGCATCTTCTGGGATTTCAGCAGATGACGTCGTCAGCGTCCCGAACTTCCCGATGCAAAATTTCTTGTCGTTGTCACGTATCTGCCCGCCGTCTTGGTACCTAAAAAACCAAAACTTTCAGAAAATACCTGACGCATCGGAATGGCTCCTTTGTCCAGAACTTGTCGCTGTCTTCGTTGATGTCCTGGCGATGATCTTGCGCCATTCCGCCGGCTCCACACGTCGGAAACCTGACAAAATCAGTTGTTTTAGAAAATCAGAACGAACCTCGTAATCATGTTTTTCGCGGCATCTTCTTGGACTTCCTCAGTAGACGTCGTTTTGACGACGCTTTCCCGCATTCGGATCCTTTGTCGTCGTCACCGAGTTGACGTCGAAAACCTAAAATAAATAGTCATGTTAGAAAATCCGTACAAAAACCTTATAGCTGCGTGTCCCGCGACATCTTCTTCGATTTCTTCCGATAATCGTCGTGGCCGCCGTCCAATTCCACGAATCGAAATGTCTTGTCGTCGTCGCGGATGTTGGAGTCGAACACCTAAAATAAAAAAATATCCTTAGAAAATCAGCACTAACCTCAGAATTCCGTTTTCCGCGATATTTTCTTCGATTCAGTCAGAAGCCGTCGTGTTGGCGTGAATTCCAGGAGTGGAAGGTCCATGTCGTCGTCACCGAGTTGACGTCGAAACCCTAAAATAAACAGTCATTTTAGAAAATCAGTGCAAACCTCATAGCTTCGTTTTCCGCCTCATCTGCTTCGATTCCTTCAGAATATCGTCGTCGCCTCATTCGTCCCCCTTCATTCGTCGAATTCTTCTGTCGTCGTCCCGGATCTTGAAGTCGAACTCCTACAAAAATCAGTCTCATGAGAATCAGCAAGAACCTCAGAATTGCGTTTGCCTCGATGATGTAGTTGATCGTCTCAATGCCACGAGCCGAAGTGTCTTGTCGTTGTCCCGGGTGTTGACGTCGTGGTGGCACCGGAAAACAAAAAAAAAATCAGAAATTACCTCAAATATTCGCCAGAATCCGTCGTCTTCGGCCTGTCGTCCTGTTCTGGAGATGACCATGATCGATTCAGCCGCTCGTACACGTCGACCAGGTAGAATACCTCGAAAAAAATACTGTACAAAATTCAAGAGATGCTAGTACCTTCTGGACGTCATTGCAGTTAGGGTCCTTCTGGCTCGCGCTTCAGCTTCTGGACAAAGATGACGCCCATTCTGCGTGTAGCCACCCTGAAAAAAAACACGTTGAAAAATATGACGGAGGTGACAAAAAAAATGGAAAACAGTTCCGCACCTCAAATGTGGTAAAAGTTGTGCGGGAAGACAAGATCATGGCAGAGGTAAAAAAATAGAATTCGCGAGAGGCCGGTTCTGAAAGGAAAACCGAGACTTCATGATCAAGACTACAAAACCGGGAAAACACAAAAATCAAGTGGTAGATGAACAATTTGCAGTGGTTTTTGGGGCAGTTTCAGGAGGGCACGAAGATGAACGAGCTCAACAAGATTAGACAATGGATGAGGGTGAAGAGAAGCATCAACGTTGCACAAAAGAAGAAAAAGTCTCGCCTGCAAGCGCGAAAAAAATTCCCGCAAATTCGGCTGGCAGCAAGGTTATCGATCGGGGCCAAAAAATGCCCTGAGGCTGACAGATGTGCGACTGATAAGACCGACGGACAGATGTGCGACTGATCGGCGCACCAATGGCGGTCTTATCATACGCTGCCACCTGCCAGATGTTCGATTCGTTTCTAGAAAAAATTTGGCACGCATTTGAATTGGCGCTCCGTCGAAAATGGGTTCTAAAGGGGCAGTGACACCTGTGTTAAATGGCTCTGAACATAAAAAAACAAGTAAAACATCAATTGCGTATTTTCACAAATATCCAGCTACAGATTTTTTACACGTTTCCCGATCAGTTATGAGCAGCGTCGGGTCATGCTCCGTCGGAAATCGAGCTTTAAAGGGACCGTGACAGCTAAGGGTATCATTATCATTCTGAACAAGTTTACCCCTCTGACCCATTTGCATGAACAATTAACTGGAAAATTTTTAATGTCCTTTTCGATAAATTTGAGGACCTCCGATCTGGTGCTCCGTCGAAAAGGGCTTTTAAAGGGATAGTGACACCTAGGGCATCAACAGTCACGACCAGGCCCGTGGGGGCAACTGGGGCAAGTTTTTCGTGAAATTTTTTTGCCTGCGGCGCTTTTTCTAGTTGTTTTTAAGACTGTTTTTACTGTCATGGCCCTAAAAAAGCAAAAATTTTTTTGGAGTTCCGCCCCCCCCCCCCAAAAAAATCGGGGATCGCTACGGCCCTGGTCACACGACGATCATCATCGGCTTTAGACACGGTAAATGTAAGCAAGGTTTTAATTCAGTTGATACATGCTTGAAATCAATCACATAAGGGTCACGGCTCTATTAAAAAAATATAGCACTTTTTTTTCAACTATTTTATTTTTCAAAAAATACCACAGCATAAAGTCAACACTTCAGGTTCACTAACCTAAAAAAATCTTTTTTGCCACAGTACAAGGTGTTACCACTCCACTAGTAGTTTTTTAGTTTGAGTGTTTAATTCTAAAGGAATTGTGACCACAGTCGTTGACTAGGTCTCGACAACTCGGGGGTAGCCACAAAAGCTCCAGCCGAAGATGTTATTCCGAAGGAGCTGAAAAGCCTTGAAAAATCGAATCAACCTAATGACCGCTGTTATGGTGGGTAGCTGTCGAGACCCAACTACAACAAGGTGTCAAACACTCCACTTGCCAATACCTTTAAGTCTCCGACCGATCGGCTGAGTGGCTTGAACTTGTCGCTGAAGCCCGCCGCCAAGTTGTTCGTGCACTCCGAAGCACTTTCTTGAAATTAAAAAAGTTTGATTTTACATCGTTAATGATATAATTGACATTAATGATATACTCCCGTGGCACGTGTTGGTGAACACCTTGAAGTTGTCGGGCCAGGTCGGTAAAACTTTTATGTTTCAGAAGAATGGATTCGGTTCTGGTAATTGCTTACAAGGAGACGTTTTTTAGTGTGAATGGAGTTTTGAGTTAAAACCCGGCCTATTTTGTGCGGAATTTTGCGCTGATTCCGAAACTGATTTCCATTTCTGCTAAATAGCTCGATTTAAAAAGTTACAGCAATTTTAAGATCATTTTAGCCTAAATTTTCCCATCTTTAAGGCCCATTATGTTGCTTTCCCGGTTGATTTTCCAAAAATAAGTAATTTTTCTCACGCCTGTAAGTGATCATCGGTCGGAACTAGCGTACTATTCAAATATACCATTCGAATCAGGATAAAATTCTCTACAAGATAGGCTACTTAAAATAAATTGGAACATTAAACAAAAAAGTAGCAATCATGGCATATGGCTGATCTGGGCCTAAAAAGGACCTTAAAATTGCTGTAACTTTTTAAATCGAGTTATTTAGCAGAAATGGAAAAGAGTTACGGAATCAGCGCAAAATTCTGCACAAAATAGGCCTGGTTTTGTCTCAAAACTCCATTCACACCAAAAAACGTCCCCTTGTTAGTTTTCTTGACCCCAAACGCCTAACGATCGCATGGCCGAGAATCTTACCACTCTTCTACCGAATTGCTCAGGGAGTACCGTATCGGTACGCGGTCGTATCTGAAACGTTTCAGGCTCTAGTGAGAAAACGTCAATTTTACAATCCGAAACTGCGTTGCTAGAACTAACATACGATATGAACGTACTTTATACAGCGTTTTGACCATGTTTTCCAACAACAAAGTTGTTGTCAAGTAGCCTCCCATTGACGTAATTCGTGAATGCATGGGCGCCGGATCCGTATCCAAGCGTACGAAAAAAGTGCCGGTCTGACAATGGCTCGTACCGCTCCGAAATCAGATTTTTCTCATACGGTAATACGGTTTTCCAGGCGACTCGATCATCTTGGAAAATGGATGTCCCGGGGACAACCCGAAGAAGGCATGTCGGATTGAGCTGGAGACGTTGAAGGGAGCGCCGGGAGGGGATTGTCCATTGTTTTCGACTCCGGAACGGTGAGTGTTCTGAAAAGAGAGAGGCGAGAGACGGAGGGAGAGAGAGAGAGAGAGAGAGAGAGAGAGAGAAGGAGTGAGAGAAAGTACGTAATACACCAAGCAACACTCCTTTCATCCCTAATTCCCTATATTTGGGAAAATGCATAGCAAAAGAAAAGAAACAGATTCAAGAACTCGGGTTGAAAAACCGCTTCGCGGCTTTTCAACCCTGGCCCCGTCTAGGATTTATGAAAATTGCATAATTCTTGCCGAAAAACGATGACCAAAAAATGAAAACCACGCCCTCCCTTCCTTTTTATAAGCCACTTCCACTTCCGGCGTATGCTAATTTTTCCCTAACAAAGAGGGAGGCAAAGATTTTTACAAAAACCTAATTTTAATAGCGAAAATAGCAATTTTTCGAAGATTTTATGTGTGTGCAGTCGATTCCAGCCCCTTCTTTACCCTATGACGTTTCTTCCATACCGAAAAAAGCTTCCCTGAAACTGTAGTAGCGGAACATCCAAACGGAAGTGCATGCAAATATACACACACACACACAAACACTATTTTTTTATATATAGTAGGATTACCAGAAATCAAAAATTTAAGTACGGTAGGAGTACAAAAACGCTTAATACAGTTTCGATATCATATCACATTGCCAGTATCCCCACGAAAAATTCAATTTAATTTTAGTTCCCGCTCGGCAAACTCAAACCCGGAAGGATTAGCTACCGTACCACCAATCGAAGCGTCCACCCCCGAGGGAATGGTTTGTAAATTCAAAAACTATGAAAATTAAATTTTAAGACAACCGGCCGTAAGGTAGAGCAGGACAAAAACGTGACTGTTAGATTGAGGGAGGCCTAGGTTAAGGCCTTTTTAAGCTTGCTCAGGCTTTTTTTAATTTGCATCGCCTAGGCTGTGCCTGGGCTATGCAAAGTATCCCTGACTTCTAATTAGTCAGGCTTTATCTGGAAATGTTATGTAAAGTCGTGGAATATTCGAAGTCTTGCCGAACAAATAAGGAATTTTTTAAACTTCCGGGGGGTCGAAGAACTGTATTGGGTCCAAGAATATTCTACAAAGTTAGGTTACTGCTTTTGGCAAACCTTACAGCACGATACGTTAATAGCACGCGGATACACAAAAGCCAAGAGTCGGTTCGAACGGGCTGGGGATGCAATTGCCTCACCTGACATCTCGCCTATAGTTTTCCCACCTTCGGCATCCTAGTAATTTGTGATTGCGTCAAACATATCAACGTTTTAGATGCAGTGACCAGATTAACATTTGTTTCGCATTGCATAAAAAGCCTGCCTAAATCCTTAGGCTTCCGCCAGGCGTCGGCAGGCGCGGAAATGCACTTCGGCCCAAGAAAGCCTGAGGAGGCCTGCCGCTCCCTCACTCTAGTGACTACAGGGTGGCGAGTAATTACCTGCGCGAGAGACAACGCTCGCCCGGAATGTTTCCTTAAGGCAATTTCTGATCTTGTAGGGTTTTGTGATATCACAAGCCATCTGATACATGATACACAGAAAAAAATTGGGTCAGTGGCCCTAAACTTTTTTCCAGCCCAAGAAATGTCGTCGAGCAAAAACACGCGCGCGCCGCAGGTAGGAACCGATCAAAAGGCTCGATATTTTTTTCAGTTGGATAGGTAATGCTCTCAAATTATTGTTAGTTAGATGCTCCCGATTATCCTCCAGATGCAAAAATCCATCAAAAGCATTTTTATTGAGCTCCAGGCTTACCAAAGAACCAAAATTCTGCGACCAATTTCGGCCTGGAGCCGAATCGGCGATAATGAGGCACCTCAAAATAAAAAGATTTTTCGGGAAAAGTGCAGTTTTGTTGATGTAGCTCCCTTTTTATTGGTTTTATAAGACGCACTATTAAATTAAGACTGGGTCTGAAGAATTTTGAGCATGTTCCAGGCAAAAAATGATGCCATCAATTCAGCTCGCGGCGCGCGGGAAAAATCGTCAGCGATTTTTGGCATTTTTCCATTATATGTTCCTGACGAAGTTTTATGAGCAAAAGAACTTTTAACTTACGGTTGTTCTTAGGTTTGTGCATATTTTTTCGTATCGAGCCGAGAGTTTCACGCGTAATATCGAAAGGACGCGCGGTTTTGATTTCCATTTTTAGCGTTTTTGTTCTCGAAACTGTATCTTTTTTAGCTTCTGGCCCGGGTCGGTTTTCGACCGATTATTAGGTTTGCAAGAAAGCGTGCATGATATCTGAATCGTTTTCGAAAATATTAGTCATCTCCCGAGGCTACACTAGGCTTCAAAAGTGTGGTCATGGGATTAGGATGCGCGTCGTCATGGCCGGAATTTATGTTTCTTAGCTCTCAGTTTTTTGTGATTGTACTACCCGGTTAAAATTTGGATAGGATGCAACTAAACAATCACCAATATAGTAGAACAACTCTATCAAATAAAATTTGGAGCCCAATTATTGGGGTAAAAGCGGCGCGCAGGTAATTAATCGCCACCCTGTATAATAACTTGGATCGGGAGTAATGCTAATGGGGCCACGATTCTAAACGCCACAAGCATTTAGAGCCGACCGCCTAGAAACATTACCGTAAGTTGAGTAGAAAGGTCACGATAGGAAACTAGATACGAACGACGAACTACGATAAAATTACTAACCCATCTTTTCAGATAGCAACTGTCTCCAAAAATGCCCGACCAAAGGGCGAGGAGCTCCAGAAGGCAACCGCGTCTGCAAGCCGACCGGAATTGATATGAACGCCAAAGCAGCGAATCAATCATTGGTGGGTTTGATTAACATTTTGGATTCCTAAATCTCTTCTCTCCGACTTTCTAAATCCTAAATTTCTTTGGATTCTAATTCTCGAAAATCAGAATCTCGAATTTTCGGAATCTCGAATTTTTAGAATCCCGAAATTTCCATGGCCTAAAACAGCATTAAAGGCTCCGGGCATACGCCCGGAATCTAGCATAGGCATATTTCGGGCTTCTGAAAATTCGATATTCTGAAAATTCGAGCTACTGAAAATTCGAGATTCTGATAGGTATCCCCATATTCGCTAGTCTGGTTGCTGGGGTTTTATTTGCAATTCCCTAGTGCGCACAAAATAAAATCGCCCTTCAAATTCGCAAACCAACTTTTTTTTGAATTTCAAAAACTTGTATGGTGTCAAATATGCCACTGATTCCGGTGGTGTAATTAGTTTCAAAATTCCATGCCTGGCTAAAGCTTAAATCGGGTAAAGGACCCAAAAAGAGCCCCCTGGGGGGGGGGGGGGTACTTCAGCCCAAAAAAGTTAATTTCAGGTGCATTGTTTTCTTGTTGCCCCGCGAGATAAATATTGATCGAGGAGGCAAAAAGACGACATGCGAAGTACAATCCCGCACCCTCTGCCCCTCGATTTCTCGGTCTCCCTTTCGCCTCTGTATCTCTCCCATCCTATTTCTCTCTAATTCTCATTCGCATTCTCCCTTGCACCCCTGCACGTTTCTTGAGCAAGCCCAGGTCTCCAGGATAAATTTATTCGGGGAATCGATAATTTTTCGAGGTGAAAATCGGACTCAATCGAGGAGCATCGTTCCGTTGTGTGGGACCTAAACAAACATTGCATAAAAATAAAAAATTCAGAGTAGAGTAAAATTCATAGGAAATCCTTGAGTCATAAAACCAAAATCTGCCTTTCCGGCCCCTTTAAAACGAACCCGCTGACAGCCGGCGGGGCTACACTTGAAACCGGGCGGGCAGCATCTGTCCGAATCCAGTCCACAGCAATTCCCCTTCAGATATGGGCAACAAGCTGAAACGTGTTATTTCAATTTATGGTTCTTACGCATTATCGGGGGGCGGCATTTTCCATAACTCTCGAAATGTCTAGTAACTGAACAGGAAGTATTTTTTTGATCCTTTAGTAAACTAAGTATACCTCAACCAAAAAAAATGGAAACCTTAAAACATCCGAAAAATTGACCATTTTGGGCGAAAAGTCAATATTATTCATTTTTGAATAAAAATGTGTCACGTTTTTACGGTTTGGAAGAATAAAAAAACCGTTAAAGAACGATTGCTCAAACTAAATTAAAAATGTCAAAAAAATAGTTGGTCCCCCACCGATAATGCGCAAGAACCCAATTATTCCAGTTTAACATGGATATAAATTTAGTTTTTCATTTTATTTCAACGCCTATAAAGTTCTATAGTGCCAAAAATCTTCTTTTGTTTTCGGAAAAATGTGTAAAACAGTTTTAGGGAGTATAATTCGAGACAGATCAAGGTCAAAGATCCGGAGCCCCCTTCGAAGAATCAGCAAAAATATAGAAACTCAAAAAATCGCTAGACTTTTAGCGTTTTAAAGGAACCGGGGAGGCAAGATTAGATAGAGTTTAATGCTCGAGTGTTAAATTTGAAATTTTGTGACGTAACAGTCTCCGGCCATGTCGCTAGATGCACGCGTTGCATGTCGCGGAAGCTGTCAAAATCCATGGCCAAAAATGATAAGTATGACCTCTCCGCAGCTTTAATTTAACATGCCAAATAGTAGAAAGTAGCCGTTTTCGGCCATTTTAGGTTTAAATCGTTCATAACTTTCGAGAATCGGCTATCCCGCAAAAACAGTAACCATATTCGGAATCAGCGTAAAATTCTGCACAGGATAGGCTTGGTCCCATCCCGAAGTTCCGGCGACACTCAAAAACGTCTCCTTGTGAGCTTCCGCCGGACCGTTAGAGGGGGTACGTTCCTTTGGCACACCCAGTAAATTCTTGTGTGCGTTTTTGATGTCCAAGCTTTTGGGAGCGCTGCGAAAATTGTACACGTGTCTTTGGCTTAAATGCGTTCAATTCGATTTAATTCAATAATTTTCGCGAAAAACTACAAACAAATTCAGGGAACAAATTCGCGATAAAGTGTTTTGTCAATCTGAGAATTTATGGACTGCCAAAAAAGTTCAGCCCTTCCCGATTTTATCGTTTTCTAAAAATCGGGCTAACGTGTAGACACAATAACGAATGTTATGGCGCAATCTAATAACTATAAATTACCGTAAGTCCCGCCCTTGCCAGGACAACACGTCTCCCACAGCTCACACTGGATCGTCTTCTTCGTGTCGCACAGGTTCAGGTCGAACGCCACAAACAGCCCTGTATTTCAATACGATCACTCAGCACTTAATTAATGTGCTTCCTGGTTTTTATTAATATTATTTAGTATGCTCAAGGCTTATAACTTGTTGGTAAAAAATGATATTTTGCTTTTTTTGCAGAGTTGTTAAGCTTACGATTAATAAAAACTGTCTACATTGTCTACAAAATGTATAATCACTTGCGCTTGTAGCCAAAAAAATGGGGTCAAGCTAAAAACGCCCCCGATAATGCCAAAGTACTGTATAAATATCTTTTTATTTATTTCAAAAACCAACCGATTAATGAAAATCCCAGAAAAAGTTTGAGCATCAATTGCCGGAGCTTAGGGCTTTGATCCAGGCCGAGAAAAAAAAATCAATAAACAGAAGCCTGGCTGGAATGTTCAATGGGAGTGGGGTGTGATGCGGAAAGCAAATTCTCTGATAAGCTGTAGGGATCAATCAAGGATTCAAACTTCACCACTTTTTCATTTGAGGTCGGGGAAAACTCATTAACAACTTTAAAAGCAAACCAAAATAATAGCTCGAATAAACAAGTTGCAGCTCCGAAGAGCTGCCTTCCAAAATTTACGAGACTTCCGTAGGGAAGAACTCGGTTCAATAAAAACCTCAAGCTTCTTGGAACTTGTTCCGATTAGGCATGCGAGGGCTGCGCCTATGTGCTAAAATAGTAGGCCAGGTGGGCGACGTTCGCTATTGCGCGCGTCTCTCGGGGGTACTGACGGACCCCGCTCCCTAGTTTGGCGTGATTTTTGCATAGTTTTTAATAGTATTGAATCCCCGCTATCACGATAACACCAAAAAATCACAAAACTACAAAAAAACTAAAAATTTATAGTCTGCCAATGACGAGGCCCTCAACGATCGATCCGGCCGGGATTTCGGTTAGGCCGTCGGTTTTTCCGGGCAATTCGAGTAGCAGTTGGGCTCCCTAAAACCAGTTGGATACGATTTGTGCAATAAAGTAGTTTTAGAGCACAAAGACAGTAACATTTAACGTACCCTCAGGCTAACCAAACGGCTCGAAATTTGATTTCCGGTGGTGGTGGCTAGAGGCAGTCCAGTCCCATCCTCATTCCGTTCGATGAATGCCCTCCGGAATTCCGGACGTGGATCAAGCTTTACGGTATCGGCTAGCTAAAAATGTAAATGTAAAATTGATGGATTCGTATGCGCCTTTTACACCTAGTTAACAGTTGGTCTCCGAAATTCGTTCGGTCGATATTAGGAGCCTGAGCATTATCGGGGGGAACAGATTTTTTATATGGTCCAGAAATGCCTAATAACGCAGTATTAACTATTTCATGGTATTTTGAATATAATTTAGCTATTCTGAGCGGAAAACTCTCTAAAAAACTCTAATAAGACGCCATATTCGTCTAAAACTGACCATTCTTGGTAGAAAAATCGCTTTTTTTTATTTAAAGTTTTGACGTTTTACGTTTTGAGTGGTTAGCCCTACCCCCGATAATGCCAAAGATCTCCAATCCGTTTAATTGCCGTTTAATGCCGAATTACCCACCTTTACGGCAATTTTGGGATGGCGGAATCGAGTTTCGCCGCGTAGCTTCCGGACTGCCGGGACGGCGAAAAGTTGGGCGCACACCCAAGAGGAGACAGGGTTTCCGGGCAGCGCGAATACTAACTAAAACCTTCATATTAACAAAATCCTACTATATATAAAAAAATAGTGTTTGTGTGTGTGTGTGCATTTGCATGCAACTTCCGTCACCGTGTTCCAGTAGTATCGGGCTAGGGGCAGGATTTTAAAGCACGTACGATACGTCATTAGATGCGTAATGACCTCGAGATGACTGCACGCTGATCCAAGTTTAAAAAATAACTTATTTTCGTTATTAAAAACAAGTTTTTCGATGAAATCGGCGTTTCCTAAAATTCTTTTTGGAAGGGGCCCTTTTTAATTTTGAAAATTAACTATTGCAAAGCAAAAGGAAAACCCTTTTTGACTTTAAAATTTGGGGCTATTAAATCTACGGCAAAACTAGCAAAATAGCATAAATAGACTTCAGGTACCCTTTCAGACCAACTTTGGACCTTTCCAGATCTAAGCCTCGGCAGTAAAATAAGAAAGGGAAAACGATGGCGGCATTGGGTGAAATTTTTTCCACTGGATTTTACTGATTTGGACCCATGGACCTAGAACCGTCGAGTGATAATCCGTAGCTCTATCCGCTTGGGGTTAAATTTGCTTCGGGTAGACGTCCTTCTGTTGCGGATATTGGGAAAAACGAGGTTTAAATTCCGCTCTCGAATCCGGGCCCGAGACGTTCTGAATCAAAATGAATTTTTGATTCAGAACGTTTTCAATCATTTTATTTGATTCGTCGTCGGTTGCATCCGGATGCGACCCGGATTTTACATGCCTGTTTCCATATAAAAGCAAATTGTTGGCTGTGATCAATTACCTTCAATAACCGACCACATCCGTGGCCGGTTATGCGCCTGCCGATCGTGTTCGCCTGCATCGTGCTGCTGCTCATGGACGGGAACGAGATGGGCCGCGACACCACCCCCATGCCGGATGGGCGTCATGTCCGCGACCCGCCCCGCCCCGTGCCTATTCCTGCTGTTACTATGCCTTTTTTCGGCCGTGCCTCCCCAGAGGATATTATCCGCGATGGGATGAGCCAGTACCGCTCAATAGGGGGAGAACTCGCCCAAGAGGGCGGGTTCAGAACCCAAACCACGAATGGTGGAGGAGGAACCCCTCGGGGTGTAATCCGAAACCAAACAACAAAAGGTGGAGAAGGATCCCTTCCGGGTGAATTCGAAGCCGAAATCACGAACGGTGGAGGAGGAGCCTTTCGGGGTGCAATCCGAAGCTACACAATGAACGGTGGAGAAGGCTCCCGAATGGGTGACTTTGTAAACCTAAACAATACGGCCCCTATGTCGGCCAGGACTAATTTTGTTCACGAATCAATCAGCGCAAACATGGTTGGTGCTGGAAGCTCCCGCCAGGGAGATTGCCAAAGACTCTTCAACACTATTGGAGAAGTAACCCATGAGGAGGACTTCGTAACTGAAAACGCAAGAGCCCATAGTTCCGGAATAACTCCTTTCCTTAATGAATCCCTTCCGGGAACCAGCCTAACGGATGCGGTTGATGAAATGGACTTCAGCGACCCTGATGAACCAGGACCCTCAACCCGTATCCGAAAGCAGGCCAAAAAAGAGAAAATGCGGGCTGCAAGGGCCCGTGAAACACACGAAGAACGGGAAGAGAGATTAAGTCAGCGACGCGCTTCGGAAAAAAGAGCACGCGAAGCCATGAGCGCCCGAGAACAAGCCCAACAGGCGGAAAAAAAGCGAAATGACCAAAAAAATTCACGGCTTAATAAGAGGGCGAAGTTTACCAATGAGGTGGTTGCGCTGCAACGAGATCAGACGGTTTCATCAAACTTGGCCATTGAGCCAGACCAAAATTTGGTTGACAGAAGCCAAATGCGCCGAAATGCAAACGCCATGCATATGTCTGAGGTGCGTGGGCAAGAGACCCCAGAACAGACGCAAGCACGTCGCAATTCCAATGCTGTCCGCATGTCTCAAAGTCGGCAAAGCGAAACCCAACAACAAACCCAAGCTCGCCGAGATGCTAACGCAAACAGGATGGTGCTAATCCGTCAGACAGAAACAGATGAAGAAAGACAGTCTCGGCTTTCAGCTCAAGCTGCCAGGCAAGCGCGCCGTAGAAACCTTGAAGCACCACAGCAACGCGAGGCTCGCTTGGCTGCCGCACGTGACGTGGTTTTCCCATCACGAGCAGGGCCGCGTCAACCTTCTGCC
>JBBGBA010000472.1:0-13089 GCA_038088335.1 Mesorhabditis sp. LJ9110
CCCTCAAGACCGGCAGCCCGGCGTCGGCGAGGGCGTCGTCGCGCCCGAGCACGGTGGACGACGCACGGCGCCATCGCCCGGAGTCGCGACGACACGGGACAGTTGGCCGCCTGAACGACGGTAGATTCGGGCGAGCGCGAAGCCCGATCAGCCAGACGGCGACGGCCCAGGTAGAGGCCCACGCCGCCGACCAGGGTGTCGACCCAGCGCACCGGACCGTGCCGCACGATCTTGCCCATCAGGCCGGCGACCGTGGCGGCGATGGCGTATGCGACGGCGGCGCAGGCGGATAACCGCCCGGCACGACCGGCGCTGCGGTGTGCCCCAGCCCGCCGCGGCGGCCAGCCGACGACGAGCGCGCGAGGCTGAGACCCGCCCAGGCCGAGGCCGGGCCGACGGGAACCCGCCGCCCGGATGGCGCCGTGACGCCAGCCGATGACGATCGCGACGACCCAGCCCACCAGCCGACATCGACCACGAGTTCCCCAGGCAACAGGCATCGAGCCGTGCGAGGCTCAAACCGCCGGTATTTCCGGCGGGTGGGGGCGTCCGGCCACTCGTGGGGCCGGGCGGCCCTTCCCCGCGTCGCGAGGCCGGTCTACCGTCGGCGTCACGACGAGGATCACAGAGCGACAACCAGCCGCCCCGACCCGACGAGGGCGACGGGAGAGACCAGCGCGGACTTCGGCGCCGACCCTGGCCGGCCAGGAGCGAGTCTCGCAGCAGCAGCCCAAACGCGGGGGACCGAAGGGACACCGGTCGGGCGCCCCCGACTAAGCGGCGACGCGAAGCGGACGGAAATGCCCGTTCCCCAGAATCCCCCTCCGGGGCTTTCGTCGGGAACGGGCATCCCGTCGCGCCGGGGTCGTAGTCCGCGGTGGGGTCGGCGGCCGGGCGCTTGCGGCCCGTCAGCCGACGATCAGCCCGCGGCCAGCGCGAGGGAGACGATCCCGAGGCGTGCCGGGCGATCCCGGGTTGCGGGTCGTCCGATGGGCGATCGGTCCCGGGACGCGGCGTCTCGGTCGGCCGGTGCCCTGCGGAGGGTCGCCTGCGTCGTCGCCTCCCCGGACGGGGCGGGGACGCCGAACCGTTGAGGTCGCGGTGGCATGCCCGGGGCGTCCCGCCGGCGGCTGAGGGTGAAGGCGATCGAGCGACACCGTGTGGCCGTCCGCCGAGACGATCTGGTACGTGACGTTAGCGCCGGCGCGCCGGGGCGCGACCGGGGCGGCCGGGTGCGGCGGTGGTCCGCATCCGGTCTCAAGTAGCCCCCGCCTCGGTCCGGGACCAGCGGGGCTGGAGCCGTCGCCCGCGAGGTCAGGCCGCGATCGTTGAAGGTGAGGGTCACGGTGTCGGCGCGGCGTGACCGTCGAGTCGGCCGCCGGGTCACTGCTCACGAATTCGGGGCCGGGCCACGTCGCCCAACAGCACGAGGGCCGCGGCGGCGGGGGCAGGCGGATGCGGCCAGGAACGCGGCGGATCAGCGTCCCCTGGCCGGGCGCGGCGGGTCCGGCGAAACCCGCGACCACGAGGGCGATGGCCCGGCGCGGGCCGCCGATGCCGAGCCCGATCGCCACCATGTCGGCGGCGTCGCCTCGGTCGAGGCGAGGGGCCGGGCTGTCGGTCGCGACGGGGCTGTCATCCGCCAGGGCGGGCTGTTGATGGGGCGTCGGCGCCGGGTGCTCGGCCTTGCCCGTGCGGGTGGCCTCCGACCAGTCGACGACCGAGCCGTCCGTCGCTGGTGGGCGGGCAGCCCTTTGCCGGTGTCGGGGACCGCGCCGGCGGAATTTGAACAACAGAACTGGCCCGGAGCGACCGCACGCCGCTGTCGGGTCCAGGTCCCCGAACCGGGCCCTCGGTGATCGTCCCGTCGTCGGTCTTGACCGGGTCCGGTTTCGGTGTCGACCTGGTCGTCCGCCGCGAGCGGCGGTACGACACCACGTGAACGGGTCTTGCGGCAGGTCGACGCAGGCTTGACGTCCGGCGGTCGCTGCTCGGTCGGCACCTTGAGGTGAGGTGGTGGTACTGCCCGCCGCTTTTGGCCGGGCGGCGCCGTGGGCGCTCGCACCGAGCGGTGCGGCGAGCAGCAGCAGGGCAGTCGTGCCTGCGGTGATCAGTGGCGAGGTTGTCTTCTTCACAATGTTCCGGGGGTCGGGTCTGCGGGTCGATGACCCGATGGATGCGTTGCGCGCGCCGACGACCGCGGCCCCGGTATCCGTGGAACGACGTCAGAGCGCGGAGAAGACCAGGGGGGTCCGCGGTGCCGCAACCGGCCGAGGGGATGCCGAGATCGCGCAGCCGCGCGGTTCAGCGCAGACGGCGGCGGTCACGCGCGCCTCGGCGGCGGAGGGCGGGGCCGCCCCCGATCAGCCGGTCGGCGGACGGTCGCGCCCATCGCGCGGTCTCGAAGGGGCCCCAGAACCCCGCTCACCCGAACCGGAGGGCGATCCCTGACAGGCACTCGCGTGGGCGAACCACTGGCCGGGGTCGACGGGGCGCGCTCATGTCGAGGGGGGCGCCACCGGACCGCCAGGTGCGATCCGCGTGCAGGTGCGCCATGCCGGCCGAGCCGTCGGCTGCGGTGAAGGTGGTCCCACTCCCGCCGGGGGAGCAGATGGAAGGGGGAAAGGCGGCGTCACCGAGACGGTGACCCCCCCGGGGGCGACAGCCGGCGCGCGGTCAGCCCCGATGGCGGCGAAGCGTGGGGAAACGCTCAGAGCCACCCCGGGGGGCCCCCGGCCCGGGCCCCCGCCGGCGACGTGGAACGGGCGGGGACAAAAATCGCCTCCGGATGCGGGGGGGCCCGGGGCGCGGCCCCCCCTCAAACCCGACGCTCCCTCCTCGAACCGGTCCTTACCGAGTTCGAAAACGGAAAAGGGGGTCGGATGGGTGCGGCGGTCGCGGGGACCCCCTGCGACGTGCTCGAATCGCAACGACTGCCAGTCCGCGGGCACGCGACCGGCGGGCCCCGGGCCCCGGCTGGCTCGTCGGATGGCACTGCGGGTCAGCATTTCCCGGCCCGTCGGCAAGGCTCGCCGGTTCATCGTAGAACCGGGAAATCACCGGGTAATAGGCGGATGACCCCGGCCCGGTCTCCCTGGCGTGCCCGGTGCGTGCTGCGGGGGGAGCTGTCGCAGCCCGACGCCCGCAGGCCGTGAAACGCCGCCAGGTGGAACCACCACCCGTCGTCGTGGCTGCACTCGACGCAGCCGGAGCCGCTGGGCGGGATGGAAAGGGTCGATCAGCTTCTGGTCGGACACGATGCAATTGTCGCCCCCCAAACGCCTTGGCGCCAGACCCGTATCCTACGAGGACGCACCCGCCCCGCCGACCCGGCGGCGGCCCGGGGACAGCGAATGGAGGGGGCCCATGCCGAGAGGGGCGAATCTTCCCGGGTTTCATCGCCGCTGGTCACGTCCTTTTCTTTAAAGGTTTTCTTTATCAGCAAGAACCAGCCCCGTCAACTGAGGGTCGACCGCTTCTCCGAACGTCTCGCTCCGGCGGTGGAGCGCGCGGCGCCCCGGTCGAGATCGGGGCGTGGGGGTGCCGGATGAACCGGTGCCCGTTCGCGCAGGCGGAAAGCCAACCCTTCACGCCGTTCGCGATCGGCCGGCGTAAAGGACAGCCGTGGGGGCACGGTCTGGTTCCATGGGCCGGCACCGTCCCCGCGGAATGGAAGGCGTCGGCCGAGGGACGTCGAGCGGTGATCGATCTGGGGTTTTCGACCGGGGGTCAGTTCCCAAAACCGAGGGCTCGTGTACGCGCCGGATGGCCCATCCTCAAACCCTCAACCGTTCAACGGCTATTTGCGGTTGCAGGTCGCGCCGGGCGACACGTTCGGGTGTTCGTCGGGCGGCGCGGATTCGGAAGCCAGTTCTCGACTTCGTGCCACCGGGCTGGGACGCAAGTCGACGGCCCCCCCGGGGCCCTCTCGCGCTGCGCAGGATGGCCATCGTGCATCGGACCGCAGGTGTGGGAGCTCATCGGACTCTGGACCGCACGGGGCTGGCGGCCGGGCTGTCGACGTTCGCCGCGACGGCGGCCTGTTCGCCGCGCTCGACGCGGTGGTGGATGCATCGCCGACCGACGTGACAACGGCCGCGGGGGAAACCCCCTCGCGCCCGCTCGCGTCGCCCGCCCCGGAGCGCCGCCCAATTCTTCGCGGCCACGCCCCATCGACTCCCGCGTGGCTCTGGCCGGTGCGGGAGACGATCCCAAGTGCCCCTTCTCGAACGTGCTCGACCTGATGGACCCGATCCGGACCGTGTTCCCTTTTGGCGCGCAGTTCGCGTGGATGAAGGAGTTCTCCCGCAGCTCTTCGAGGCGCATCCGCGAGCGGTCGCCGGGGGAGTTCGTTCCGGTGGCGGCGTGGGTGGAGTCGGACACGCATGCCGGGCTCCGAGTCGATGGCGAGGCAGTTCGTGGGGCAAGGGCTTCTTCCTCCGCGAGTTCGGCGTCGAGCCAAGGAGGTGGGCTGCCCGACTCGTTCGGCTACGGCGGCCCTGCCGCAGATCGCCCAGGCCGCGGGGGCCATCTTTCTCACGCAGAAGATCTCTGGAACGAGGTGAACCGCTTTCCGCACCACAGCTTCCTGGGAGGGGGATCGACGGAACGCCTCTTCCGCCTTCCCGCCGGTCGACACCACAACTCCCAGCTCTCCGGCGCAGAACGGGCACGCGGGCCCAACCGCCGACAAGGGAGGGCGAACTCGTCGCTCCCGTTCGGCTGGGGCGACGGCGGAGGGGCCCGACCCGAGATGCTCGCTGCGGCCCGCCACGGCGTCGCTCGATCGCCGACCGTGAGATCGGTCGCCGCGGGTTCTTCGCGCCCCCCGGGCTCGACCCGGCACCGGTAGGGCGGGGGCTCTCCTCAGTTCCACCTGGAACTCGTCCGGGGCACGAAGCAGGGCAACCGGCGCGTGACAGCGCGCCGAGGCCGACTTGGGCGGCCACCGCCGCGGTGCGCGCGCCGGGCGCCGCCGCCCCCTGCGGAGGCGTGCCAGGCTGCGCAGCAGTTCCGACATCCTGCCGGGGTCGTCGATCGGCTGGAGTGCACGATCGGGGCCCTGGAGAACTACGCGGCCGTCGCGCGCTCGCTGGAGGCGCTGATCGCGGAGTCGACGGCAGCGCTCGGAGCGCGGGTCGAGGTCAGGCCGGCCAGGGGACCGTCTGTTCAACTCCTCCCCCTACCCGGTCGACGGCGTCCCGGCTCCGCTGCTGCTGCCCCGACGCGGGGCACGGATCGCGCATCGCCGCCGACGGCACGGCGTTCTGGAGAACGCCGCCGTGCCGTGCGGGTCGACTCCTCAGGGCTCATCTCCCTCGTCGACTGGCGACCGGCCGCGAGTGCTGCCCCGGCATGCGCGGCGTCCTACAGCTCTTCCGGGACACTCCGACGCAGTGGGACGCCTGGGACGTCGACTCGAATACCGCCGCACCGGAGAGGATCTCACCGCGCTCGACAGCCTGGACGTGTCACCGACACCCGCAGCTCGTCGCCCTGCCTCGTGCGTCCTTCGGCGCCTCGGTCGTCACGCAGACCCTCAGCCTGCGTGCGGGCTCGCCCGCGGTCGAGATCGAGACCCACGTCGACTGGCACGAGCGCCAGCGGATGCTCAAGCTCGCCGTCCCCGTGGACGTGCACACCGCATCCGCGCGGTCGGAGGGTTCGGGCCCCCTCGGCGCCACCCACACGAACCCAGCTGGGACCGCACGGTTCGAGACGTCGGCTCACCGCTGGGTCCCGTCGCCGACGGACATTCGGGGGTGGTCGCCAACGACTCGACCTACGGCCGACGTCACCGGCACGTGCGCGGGCGGCGGGACGTACTCGCTGGTTCGCCAGACGCTGCTGCGCGCTCCGCTCTTCCCCGACGAGGCCGACCAGGGCAGGCACCTCCTGCCAGTGCGATCGTCGTCGGGGGCGTCGACCGCGCCATCGAGGAGGGCTACCGCCTGAACCTGCCGCCGCGCGAACCGGGCGTCGCCGTGGAGCCGCTCGTCGCATCCTCGAACCCCGCGGTCGTGATCGAGACCGAAGCTCGCCGAGGACGGCTCGGGGATGTGATCGTGCGGCTCATGAAGCGCACGGCGCCGCGCCACCGCGACGATCGGCACGACGTTCGCCCAGCGGGCGGTCGAGACGACCTGCTCGAGCGCGGCAGCCCGCTCTCGCCGTGTCGGGATCGACGGTTCCAGCGTGACGATCGACCTGCCCCTTCGCTCGTCACCCTGCGCTTCGCGCGCGGTGACGCGACCATCCGCCCCGGGCCGCGGGAAGGGCGGGCGACCGTCCACGCGACACGCGTGCGGCGATTCATGAATCGGATGGAACTCTCAGAGCCGATGAGGCAGGATGGATGAGTTGCACCACCGACGTGCCCACCAGCACGCGCAACCCAGAAAGTTCACCGACTCTTTGCTTTCCTCTCGGCCACAAACGCCGCACCTACCTCCCGCGCCTGAAGCGGAGCCCTGTGACTCCGGAGAACAGCGGTCGGGACAGGCTCCGCGGGGTGGAACGAAGGCGGCAGTGGATCGGCACAGGGCATCGCCGTCCCGCCCCGCGTCGCTCCCTCGACGCGCCGGCCGTGGTTCCAGGCACTGCTGATGGTGGCCGTCGCCGGCCTCGTCGGCACGGCCGCGCTCCCGGCATACGCGTCGAGCGACACGGCATCGGTCGACGGGGATGCGCGCGTCGCACTCGCCGTACAGACCCTCACCGGTGGCGCTGCCACCGCCACGGTCCCCTCGGCCACACGCGAGGGATACAGCGTCGTCGAGAACTCGACGATGCTCGATTCGACCGAGAGCAACTTCGTCTCGGCGACGGTCCCGAAAGCTCGCCGGCAAGCTGATGGGCCGTCGCGGCCGGCCGGCTCGTCAGTTCGACCCCGAACCCATCCGAGATCCAGAACCTGGCGGAGGGACGCGTCGTTCCCGGCTGCGGTGTCGACTACCGCGTGCTGCAGGCATCGACGTCCACTGACACGTTCGGCTCGGTCGGCGTGAGTGACATCAACCGGCACAGCACCGGTCAGATCGAGGGCGCGGGAACCGATTCGGCGCACTACGCCGAGCGGCGTCACGCCGTCGACTTCTACGCTCGACGGCCACCCGCTTTCCCGGCGGCGACTCGGAGTCGTCAAGCTCATCCAGGCGCTCCGACCCGCTGGTTCTGGCGGCAGCGGCCTCGGCCAGATCGGCTGCCGTTCCTCGATGGATCTGACGAACTTCGTCCCGTTCGACACACCTGCAACCACCTGCACATCGACTTCCTCAACGCCAAGGCCGCCTCCATCAAGGGAGTAGTGCCGTGCCGGTGCGCGAGACCCAAGTGGGGTGGGCCGACACCCGCCGTCGCACCGCGTTTGGAGTTATTCTGTCAGAAAGACGGCAGGGGAGGGTGCGGGCGTACTCGTCGTCGAAGATCATCCGCTCATGCGCTCCCTCGTCGCCGGGCGCTGGGTGCCGCGTTCGCCGTCCGAGGCGCGTGGCGACGCCCGGAGCGCTCGCGGCGCTCGACGCCTTCGACCCGGACTGCCTGGTCCGACACGATCTCGGCAGCGTCCGAACGGGTCGAGCTCGCGACGCTCGTGCGTTCCCGCGCCTCAGGTGCCATCGTGTTCCTCACGAACCTCTCCCGCGCCGCCGCCGGCGGAGTCGCCAGCGACGTGGTGGCAGGGGCCTCGTTCGTGAACAAGGGCGCGATCGAGTCGATCGACGAGCTGGTGGACGCGGTCGAGGCCGCCCTCGATGAGAACCGCTCTCCCGGGATCTGCCGTCGACGGATGCGCGCGCGGCGCTGTCTCACTGAGCGCCTCGCGCTGGAGACCGTGCGCCTGCTGGCCACCGGTGCCACGAACGCGGAGATCGCCCGCCGTCGCGGGGTGTCCGTGCGGGCCGTCGAGAAGAGCGTCCGAGCGGTGTTCGCCCACTGGGACTCTCCCGGCGGCGATCTCGACGCCACGGGTCGCCGCCGCCGCTCTCTACATCTCCACCTCGGCGACCATCCGGCGGCTCCATCCCCGGCCGGTGCCGAGGCATGACCGATCGCTTCCCGCCCCGGCCGCATCCAGGGCAGCCGGGGTCGCCTCCTCCTGTCCCGCATCGGCGCTCGAGCGCCGGTCACGATCTGGACCTGGCTCGTCACGGCTCCGTTCGCGGTCACCTTCATGTCCGGTCTGCAGTACGTCGATGACGGTGAAGGGCTGTGGCCGCGGTGCTCGTCGCCGCGGTCGGCCATCGGCACCGGCTTGCTTGCTCCTGGTGTCGGGGCGCGATCGAGCTGACACCGGTCCGCCATCGCCCCGCCGTCGCGATCATCGCGTTGCGGCGGTCGGCGCCCACGCCCGTTCCTGCTTCTCGCCGCCGCCGGCCTCCTCGGCGTCGAGGTCGGCAGCGACCTCGTGTCGCGGGTCGTGATCAACGTGCTGGTGAGCGTCGCGGTGTTCTCCTCATCGCGCTGGTGGTCGATCTGGTGAGAGGCATCGTGGGGTCTTCGCGCGCCTGCGCACGGTTTCAGCGTGCTGCGGCCGACGACGCGGATGCCGAGCGGTGGCGGATCGAGCAGCCTGCCTCGGCACGACGATGGTGCTCGCGCCATCGAGGGAGAGTGCGGGGACGGTCCGGCCGGGATCGACTCCCGCGGCGTCGAAGCTCCTGCGATCGCTGGCCAACGACATCGTGCGACCGCTCAGCCACGAGCTGTTCGACGTGCGCGAGACGCCGAACGACCGCGAGGGACGGTCCGGTGCGCCAGCCGTGGACGCGCCAGTGGCTGCGGCGGTCGCGCGGCACGCATCCGGCGCCGGCCGTGTTCACGCGGTCCTGTTCACCGTACTGGTCCTGCCTCGCGCTCGCCGACTACGGCGTCGTCGTCGCGGCGGCAGACCACCATCGCGCTGGCACTGCTGTCCGGATGCAACAGGGCCGTCGCGTGGTTCCTCGCGCATCGTCGACCGCGCCGGGGCTAACCCTTCGTCGGTTATCCCACGGAGGCTGCTCGTCGCGAGTCTCGGCTGCTGGCTCGCTCGGGCTGTCGCTTCGATCGTCTGGTTCCAGGGGCCGTTGTACGCGCTGACGCGCTGGCGTCGCCTTCGTCACCTCGCTGTCGATCCGCCTCGACACCGACCAGGCAGAACTCCGGCGCTCGCTCGTCGAGAGCGTCGAGGCGGCGTCGCGGGATGCGCGCGGCCTGACCACAACGCTCGCGTCTGGCCATGCTCCACTGCCTGCGTGTCATCGCCTCGCCCTCGCTCTCCGATCCGGGCGGCCGGCGCCGAGGCGAGGACCTCGACAGGGGAGAACGCCGTGCGTACGGCTGTGAACGCATCCACCGTCCCTCGAGTCCGCGCCGGCAGGACAGCCCAGCGGTCGCGAACGCCTGGAGGGCGTTGTCGACACTGGCGGTCGGCGATGCCGGCGCGCGTGCGACAGGCGTGGGCGAGCCGGGCGCAGGCCCCTGCCAGGCCGTGATCGATGCGGTCTCGGAAGGACTCGCCAACGCAGTGCGGCACGGGCGTTCTCCCGTCGATCTCGACATCGTGCCCGACGCAGCCGTCAAAGTGCTCGTCACGTCGGGCGGCAGAATGGCGGCGCGCGGGGGCCGGCCGGGGATCGGCCTGCGCCGATCTGGCGCGCAACGGGAATCCGTCTGCGTCAGGCGCCGGCCGGTATCGCTGGCCGTCTCCATCTGACCGGCGCCGGATGTCGTAACGACCGTACCGGCGCGGTGCGAGCCGAGGCGATCGTACTGTTCTCTGCCCGTCGTCCGGAATGCAGAGACCGCGGCGGGAGGCGAGGCGGCTTTCTGCCGGCGAACGTGCGCCCCTCGAACCACTCACAGCCGATTCATCGGTTGGGGCTAGCCCGCACAAAGATCCGCGCGGATGGTTGAAGCGATGGACTCTGAAATTCGCACATCGAAACCCCGACGACCGAAAGCGCCACGGACGACCGAGCCCGCGTCCGGAAGCGGGCTGAGCCCCGCGCTCATCACCGGCGGCAGCATGCTCGGCGTCAGGCGATCGCCGCCTCGCCTTCGCCACGCGTGCCGTCCCCGATCGTCGGCGGCGACACCGACTCCGAGCGCGACGGCGAAGGGGCCCGTGCTGCGGAAGTTCGTGAGCACCGATCTCACGGTGCCGGCCGTCAGACGTGGAAGACGGGGGACGACCGGGGCGGGCTCGTCTTCGTGACGCAGCAGGTCACCGGCTTCAACGGCCTGATCATGCGCGAGCGGCGAGCCCGTGTGGATCGAGCCGAGAAGAACCTCACCGACCTGCACGTACAGACCTCCGGGAAAGCCCGTCCTCACCTACTGGTCGGGCAAGAGCACCGGGGACACGGGCGAGGAACGGAACCATCCTCGCGCGTCGTACGCGACCGTAGACGGTGTCGGCGGCAACGGCCTCGACGCCGACCTCCACGATTCCGTCTGACCGCCGAGGCACCGCGCTGCTCACCGCCTACCCGTGAAGGACGCCGACATGAGCTCGATCGGCGGCCCAGGCCGGGCAATCTACGATGCCACGTGCAGGGAGGTGGATGTGGCGACCGGCGCCGTGCTGCTCGACTGGGCGCGTTCGACCCATCCCTCTGGCAGAGACACCTGGGGCTCACCCAGGATGCCGGGCACGACGGTACGACGGCCGGGCGGGCGTTCGATCCCTATCCGTGAACTCGGTCGACGGGACGGCGACGCCCTCATCCTGTCGGCCAGGCCACCCACCTTCTACAAGATCGACCGGACCTCCGGCGACATCCGCTGGCCTTCGGCGGCAAGAAAACGACATCGAGGTGGCCGAGGATGCGGTGTTGCGGACGACGTGCGCCGCCACGAAGACGGCACCTTCACCTCTTCGACAACCACCTCTACTCGGGCACCGACGGCGAGTCAGGGGCATGAAGTTCCAGCTCGACGACGCCGAGACCCGCGACCCTGCTGCAGACATCACCTACGACAACCATCTCGGGAACGCGATGGGCAACGTGCGGTGCTCGACAACGGGAACGTGCTGGTCGGCTGGGGCACCGCGCCGGCGGTCACAGAGTTCACCTCGACGGGAAAGGCGATCTACGAGGCGACCCTCGGCGGCATCTCCCTACCGCGCCTATCGCCACGCCTGGGCGGCGCAGCCGGCGACGGTCCCCGACATCGCCGTCGCTCCGAGGGCGGAAGGGCGCGGGTCTACGCCAGCTGGAACGGCGCGACACAGGTGGCGACGTGGCGGTTCCTCTCGTCCGCCGAGGGCGATCCGGCCGGTCGGAGACGTGCGCTCCGGCTTCGAGACCTCCTGCTCACCGCATCCGCGGGCGGTACGCCGTGCAGGCGTTGGATGCAGGCGCCGTGCTGGCCACGTCGAAGACGGTCGAGCGTAGCGGACGCCCGGCCTCAGCCGAAAGGTTGAAGCCGCCCACTGCAGCAGGATCACGGTCTTACCGTCGACGATAGGCGTCGGCGATCATCTTCATCGCCTCGTCGTAGCCGATCGTCACCGCCTCGATCTCCTCGCCCTCCCTTCGACACCGCCGGGCCTGGTGAGGTCGCCGCTCGTGTACGGAGCCGCGAAGAAATGCACCCGCTCGGTCACGGATCCGGGGCTCATGCTACAGGTCGAACAGGTGCTGCAGCTCGCCGACGGCCACGCCGAGCTCTTCGGCGGCCTCGCGGCGGATCGCGTCCTCGGCCGAGTCGTCGTCGAGCAGTCCGGCGGCCCCGGGGCACCCGGGGGTGGTCGTTGCGCCCGGGAAAGCGGACGCGGTGAGCGAACGGTGCGGGCCACCCGTCTAGGAGGTCGTCGCGCCGTCGCCCCGGTCGTACGTCTCGCGCTGCTGCGTCGTCCACGAGCCGTCGCGGCCGCGGGCTCAAGGTCGGCGGCACCCGCCGTCGGACGGACCTCGACGTCGCGCACGCGACGTCCCCGGTTCGGTCGGGTGGCCGCGGTAGTCCTTCGGCCCCCCGGTCCGGGCCGTGGCGCCGGATGATCGAGGTCATACTCCGCCCTAGTCAGCGTTCGCGAGTCAGCGGTCGGAACCGGCGCCGGGCTCCTGGACGCGAGGATCTGCCCGGCGGCGTCCGGCCTTGCGCACGGCCTTGTCGACTTCAGCGGAAGCCCAGCACCCATCCGCCTCGTGCCGCTGACGAGCTGGCGTGCGGTTCGTCTAGTCAGTTCCGCCCGAAGCAAGGTTCGCGATCCAGATCCACACGGAAGACGATCACCCCGGCCAGCCGTAGGTCTTGTCAGCTGCCGAAGTTCCGAATAGAACGCGAACAGCGCCGACGCGATGCCCAGTACCGTCGCGGCGCGAACCCGTCGTGAGCCCGGAACCGGGTCTGCCCCGTTCCTCGCGAGTACAAGGCGCCACCACAGCACGGCGCCCACGACAACCCATTTGGGAGGACCGAACCGTCTCGCCCCGGCAGCGCATCGCCGATCGCGGTCGCCATGGGCCCGGAGATGAGCATCAGCGCCACGGCGGATCAGCAGCGCGACGATGGTCACCGACTGCACCGGCCGCAAGCAAACCGGGGGCCCTCAACCCGAGACGCGGTTGAGGCGGGCCGAACCGCCGACTCCCCGAGGCCGCCACGGCACCGACGTGCCGATGGCGACGCCACCGCTCGCCGGGAGACAGGCGAGGCTCGATCGGGCCCTTCACCCATCCAGTGGGGTGCGAGCTCCTCGACGATGCCGAACAGCGCGTGATCCCGGACTTCTCTGACCGATCGCCCCAGGATGCTCACCAGCGCGATCATCGCGGGGAACAGCGACAACGGCGGCGGGCCCGGGGCTTGGCTCGGCGGGCTGCGCATCGTGGCGGGATGTCCCAGGGCAGCCGGCCACGAGACCACCCCCCGGCGCCACCCCCTTTCCGCGCCGATCCGACTCCGCCGCGGTCGCGGGCCGCGGGCCCCCCGTCGCGCCGACGGCACCGGGCCGCGCCCGATGGCGAGGAACAGGCCCGCGAAGAACACGGGACGAGGGATCGAACGCGGGGTTAACGTGGCAACCTCGTCACGTCGATGCGACTCGTCGCGGGTCTGCTCGGGTCGAGCGAGCACGTTCATCCCGCGTCCTTCTGGAACGGG
>JBBGBA010000474.1:0-10942 GCA_038088335.1 Mesorhabditis sp. LJ9110
TTTTTTACGGCTATTTGTAGAGCTATGTTTTTTTTTAAAAAAATTTTTCCGGGGGGTTTTTCGTTTGGTTTTTAAAAAAAATTTTTTCCCCCCCCAAAATTTTTTGGCTACCCCCCCCATCCTGACAAACATCGGTCCCCGCAAAAGACGGCCGCTGGGAAAAATCTTTCCACAAACAATTTTTTTGCAAAAAACCCTTTTTGTTTCGATCCACGACCTAAAATCGAAATTCACTTGATTCGAAATGAAAAACTGGAGAAAATTTGTCGATATGTACCAAATAGACGGTCTGGGGGGTGGATCACCACAATGTTTGCCCTAAATACCTTGGACGCAACGGACAGGGACAACGTATCGGTACGCAAAATTAGTAAATAGTATAATTCCTCAAGTACCGACAAAATTTCCCTCCGGGTTTGTTCTATGGGAATATCCTTCGTCATCTCGGACGCGGCTTTTTCGAGCCATGAGAAATCTATTAAATGCATTGTACTGGATTCAGCTAGCTCATACGTGTAAGTGGAGGTCTTTTTCGGGGCATATCTGACATGATGGAATTGAAGTATTTAAATAGGGACAAGCATGATTTTAAGACGTGAGAAGCGACGATATTTGTGCAATTCGGATTGGTTATCCAGTTGGAACGCCTATTATGCTGAAGGTACCGATTTTGTGGAGCGGATCTACGGCAAGGATAGGCAACGATTCCATTTTCAGGATGTATGCTAGGGAAGATCAATTAAAGGGTTCTGTCATATTTAGCTTTGGAACTACCGTATTTTCTCTATCGTGCTCCCCCCCCCCATTTTTTTTCCAAAGTAGCGTTGAAGACGTAAAAAATGCAAATACGTTTCTGTTTAAGCTTCGTACTGTGTTCCTGATTGATTGATGTGGGCAGTTTGAACTTCTAGAAATCGTTGTAATTGCTCAAAATCACGAAAAATATATTTTTTTTCCTCTAATACAACCCCTCCGCTGATGTGATTGAAAAAATTTTGGGTTTTATTGGGAAATACGTTATCATATTTCTGAAGCCAAAATTTTTTGACTTTAATTTTTTTTGACTTCCTAATATCGGTTGGAAAACAGTAATGGCACAAAATCTTTAAAATGCCAAAACCCGAGGAACGTTCGATTTGAAAGTATGATATGAATCTTGGATGCTCTATCGTGGCAACCCAAAAACCGCACAAAAAAAGACGGACGCGAAGATACAGGCCTCAAGTTTCGCAGAAAAAGGTGAAAGCTTCCCAAAAAAAAATATCTCTGCATGGCATTTTCATACGATACTTTTTAAAACCAATCGATAGCCCTCGAGGTAGATATCGATAAATGTTGAATCATCAAAGTTTGGGGAATGGATAGCGATATGGGCCTTCCAAAATCAATCTGGATTTTTTGGGTTTTGGACCTGAGGAAACGCAGCAGTTTTTGCTCGCGCGGCCAAAATATGGGGTTTCAGAAAAGTTCTGAGGGGAAATTTGGGCCAAATTCTGAGGATATCTTGGCCCCCGTGTCGATTTTGATGATCTCAACATTCATCGATATTTACTCATCGAGGGCTATCGATTTTTTGGTATGGTATGCAAATGCATTTATGCAAAATTCTCGCTTAAGGGTTTCACCCAATTTTCATAAAATTCTGAGTCCTGTATCTTCGCGTACATCCGTTTTTATGTGGACTTTAAGGGTCGTCTCGTGATAGAGTATCCAAAGATCTACCAAACCATATATGAAACTTTCAAATCTGAGGTTGCCTGCAGGTTTTCCCGCCATTCAAAGATTTGCCTTTTTTTCCCAACCTGATACTTCACTGTTCGTTATGCTGTAGTTTTTTTGGCTATTATAGTCCTTCAGGTTGAAGGTGATCAATTTGATGGATGGGATTTAAAAATGTGGTTTGGTGACATCTACCTGCTGACGCTGGAAACCCGGCCCTACTTTTAACGAAAATCTGGAAGGTGTTTTAAAATCCCGGGGGTTTGGTTACGCGGACGCCAATCAAAGGGTTTGCCAAGCTGGTCCCTATCACCGAATGGAAAGCGATGAATTATATAACGACAAAAAACCGTACACCGATCTGCTGGTAGTGGTTGATGGGTAGGAAGGGAAAACTTGACTGATTATAAGCGAAAAAGTATTCTGTTTTCTGTTCAGCCAATTTCTCGGCCTCAGGCCAAATTTCCTAATTTTTGGCATGGAGGTAGTGGACATTTGTCAGTGACCATTTTTTTTGTTTCGGAAATTCTTTTTGTACAATTTTCAACAAAATATGAAAAACCCTTAACATATTGGTCAAAAAATATTGGGAGGTTTTCTCGGCCGGTAAGAGAGTTGGGCTCTGTTTTTTTAGGGGTGAGTGGTAAACGCAATTCTCCGTCTATTTTTTGGTTTTTAAATCACTTAAAATAAAATTTTTAAACAATTTCAAAGGCCTTTAAATACAGTCCCCTGGTGTCCGGGCCAAACTCAAAGATGGATTTTGGTCTGTAATTTGGTCCACTCATGTATTCGATATAGATATAGATAGACTCGCGTATCTTATTATTTTTACAAATTTTTGCCGCACTCAGACTCAAAAAGAAAATTTTGTAAAGTTACCAGGGTTCTCCCCAGGACAGAAGAGGCCTTTCCCGCCGCCCATCGCCTTCCGCCTGGTGCAGTGGATTGGCGCCTGGTCTAACAAGCGCGTGGTCCGGGGTTCGAATCCGCGCCGAATTTAACTTTTTGCCTTTTGGGAGTTCAACAACAAAACATATTGCTAGGCTCTTTGGTTTGCGAGGTTTAGGCCTGGCCCTCCGCGAAAGAAAACGTACTTGTCCCAGTCTGGTCCGGTAACGTGTCGCCCAGGCTCTCGCGCCGCGAATTCCCTGGAGAAAAAACCCGTAACTAAACGCCGAAGGCTGAAATTCTAACGCGACGCTGGCTCTGGCGCCGCAGGCCAAAAGAAAAGGTCCTGGACTTACGCTTTCGCGCCACAGGCTAAATCCCGGGGGAAAAATCGTAGCTGGCTGAGGCAAATGAATGGTTCCTTAGGGCAGGTTCATCGCCGCCTTTCAATAAAGGAAGGTTTGATTTACGGGGTCCCGTGGAAAAAGGGCCGCAAGCTCACCCGGTTTTACTTACAGTAAAAAAAAATGAGAGGAGTGAAATGACCAAAGGGGAAACACTGAGAGAAATGTCCTTTCCGGTTATCCAAATTCATTTTTTTTACAATTACTAATATTTTTTGGAAATTGACCGAATCTTTAGCTGTTTCTCCGATCAACCGATTTTCTTACAAAATCTTCCAATTCTCGTTTTTGCGGGGGCCCTTTTTTAAAGCCATTTGAGAAAACACAGCCGGGGTACAAAAATTAAGTTGATTTTTATCTTGAAAATTTTGTTTCTTGGTATAAAAATAAAATCAAGCCAAAGTTCTGGATTATCAAAATCGGAAAATCTATCTCCTTCCCTACAACCGATACCCCAAAAATGAAAAAACAGACATCTTGCCCCTCAAGGTTTTTCAGACACCCGTGAACAAAAAAATCGGAAAAAATCATTCCATTTTCAGTTTATACTGCGCTACTTTTCCGGTTAAACAACCAGATATATATTCTCCATCAGTACAGCCCGGGCGTTGGCAGGATTACCGCCTGGGATCCTGGATGAGGTATCTCCGATCAATTGTAAAATAAATTTCAAAACGTAAAATCCTTTTGTTCCCGGGGACAATGGAATCGCACGGGGACAAGAGGCAAACAAAACCAAATTGATTTACCCATCTCCCGCCGGTCCGGAGCTCCGTGGAGGGTTCTCAGGTAAGGCGGAAGTGGAACATGGTTAATGAAACTAAACTAAGCCCTGGCTTCAAACATAACCTCACCTAAGCTAAGCTAAGCCTAAAGGAAGCTAAGGTAGGCTAAGCTAACTATAAGTCGATCGAAAATCGTAAAACAATCAAAGCCGTTCCCTTTAGCTTATTTCGACGTCGATACCTGGCTGTCGAATCTGCTTGCACAACGGGTTTGCTAGAAGGTTTTTGTTACAGAATACGAAATTAGACACCTCGTCCAGTACCGCGAAAATGAATTCGGTTTTCGTCCCGCCAAACCTGCCACCAGGACCTTACGTGTCGTTCCTCGACAGTAATCCAGCCGAACCGCCCGTTCTGAGAAACGACAACAAGGTCGACTATGTCGAAGCGGATATAAAGGCTGAAAATTGTACGTTCCGTCTTGGGCTCATTCTTTAGGGCATCAAGATTTTGCGCCTAGCGGTCTAAAACTGTCAAAACGAAAGTCGGTTGAGAACGCCATACAGGGTGCCCCAAAAACTCACCCTTGCCTGGCGCCGCAGATTGTCAAATTTTGCTTTGGTATTTACAAAAGTCTACGAATAAGGAGATATGTTCCCCGTGCTTCAAATTCCGGAATTTGGGTTTTCTCATTCCTTCAAGGTTACACGTTTTTGCAAGAACCTCAATAGGGTTAGGCGCCATTCCAGCAGTGTTTTTTCAACTGGCCTTAAAGCGCACGATCAGGAGGGGGCGTATACTCGTCCCAACATATACACCCTCAGGACGTAGGGACCGCGCGCACCGCCTGCCCGTGGCGTGGCAGGCAATTTCCCTCCTTTGCGGCCTGGGGCGCCCCTCATCCCCTCGCCAGGTTGTAGCTGTGGCTTACTGGTATCCGTCCGCGCCTCCCCTTCGGGTTCAGGTTCGGCCAGTCAGCCAGGTACCAAAGGGCTGGGGGGGGAGGGAAAGAAACCCCGGCCGCGACGGGCCGCGGCCTCCAAATGGGGGCTGACCCCAAAAGGGAGCCAAAGGCCCGAAATTGGGCGAACTCCGGAATTTGGGAAAATTGAATTGGCTCCGGTTCCTAGCTTTTCATGAGCTGATAGATGCCTAAATCGAAAAAAATGCGCCCGACTGCGGGCCTCTAGGTGGCGGGTTTTTTGGGCCACGCTCAGCATCAGAAGATATTCCGTGACTTTTTGATTTCATTACAATCCCCCCGATACAATTGTGAAAGTCGTCAAAACCAAAAACCTGAGGCTGGCCGCCAGTGCAAGTCAAGCCGACGCAAATCGCCACGCTGCCCACAATCCAGCCCTCCCTCCATCATTCAACTGGGGTTCAACGACGAAGTTTTTGGTATATGGTTTCATCGCGCAAACTCAAGGAATTTCAGAAGTAAATCTGATGGGTCCCGCTTCATCGTTACGGATCTCGGACCTGTTCAATCAAGGTGGGCAACAAACAAGCTTCATGAAAAACTGTTTAAGGTTTACGGCGTGCACGGAAGACCCCTATTGGATCGGGGCGAAGTTAACCCGCAACGCCGTCTGCTGCACGGCTTGCAAGGAGAAACTGTGTGGGTGTTTTCAATCCATTTTACTTCGCTAGTTTGCTATGTTTTTGGCGTAGGCTTTCGGTCTACGGAATAGGCTTACAAGTGACCGTTTTGGCTTGGCGATAAAAAAATTTTCTCGAATTTTTGCCTGCGCTTCCCAAGTTGTCAAAATTGATAAGCTTTTTCACCAAGACTTTTATCGTTCAGCAGTTTACGAAAAAATGCGTTCTGTTCAGGATTTGCAGCTCTATTGAAAGAGCCATGCGACATATCAAAACTTCAAAAGTAACTCAAAACCTTTTTTTTAGTTACTCAAGAATCCCCACTATTTCAGACTCGCCAACGTTCCCGTTATAAAAGCGGGATTTCTGCTGACAGTGATGACTAACCGTATCGTCGTGGTCACCAAGTATTCTTAACATTTTTAATTTTTAGTCCCAAAAATTAAGCCATTATTTCTTGATGGAGGCACTACGAACACATACAAGTTCCATGAGATCGAGACGTTCATCGAGGGCCGTTATGGTAAGGATTTGCGACAGTTCGCTACTGTTTTCCATTTTGATAATATGGCGCTGTTTAAATTATCAACCCCCCATTTCAGGTTGCCGCGCGCCCCCGAATTCCATTTGCCAGCGACAAGGGCAAAACGAAAAATTGTCGACTTTATCGCGCCAAACGATCGCGAGATTCTGGTCCTGCTTGAATGTGGCTATGTGGTTTACTACAGATGGGGACTCGTGTCGCCTCATTACCCACGTGCGTATATCGAACTCTCGTTCTAGCAATATTTTTCGTTCTTTTTGGTTTTTAAACCAGAAAACGGGCAAGAACTAGATTGTTTCTTGTATGAACCACTGTTGAATAAAATGCTCCATTCGAAGCGTGGGGCAGAATCGCGTTGGTGCCTTAGAATGTTAAAGCGAAAATGAAAAACGGCTCTCGCCTGTAATTTTTGTCCCACATATTCATGGATCCAATGGATATGGAAAGAGGGAACATCTTTTTTTTCTCTGCCGTCAACATTCGAAAGTATTTCCAAAGTTCGATTGTACAACCTAATGGTTCTAACCAATAAAGAGGCCGTCCTAAAATCCACACGCTAGCCGCCGACGCGAACGCGAACATTTAAACGTCAAAGCATCTTCACAACATGTAAATGTTAGATAAGTTGGAGGTTTTTAAAGGAAGACCATATCTCCTCATCCCGTCGAGAGCTTTCGATAGATACCCAAATGTAAAAATGGGCACACTTTTTCGGGGACACCTTATATAAATTCGTTTTAGATGAAAATGGAGCGCTACAGACTCGTGGGCAGTACCCAACTTGTTCAAGCGGCGCATTCAGTGGTGCCCAAGCTACCATACAGGTTGACTGCAAATTGGAAGTGACACCAGGGTTTTGCTTTAGGTTTTCGGGTTTTCCGAGAGAACGCGTCATGACGGAACAAAGGTGCTGCAATGCGTAATAACGGATGGCTTTTTAGATATTGACACCGGCAGTTTATGACTTGGAAGAGAACTATAACAACATGTCCTCCTGTCAACAAGATTTGCGCAGCATTGCCGCGTTGCCGAAGTACTACTATGATTTGTGAGATTTATTGCGGGTGCCTGGAAGGAAAATCTTTCAGACGCGAGCCGGATGGTGATGGCACCTATTCCCTGCAAATCGAATATCAGACGATCAACAACGGCTTCGGTTCTCTCACCTCACAAACGGTATTGATCATCCCAAAAACTTTTTCGTGGAAGCCCTCGCATTTGCCAGGTGAACCACCCCACAATCGGTTGCCCATCTACAGTCTCCGTTGATTAACCACAAGGTTGACAAAATTGTCACATGCCGGTAAAATGAACATGGTTTTAAACTTGGTGGGTTCAAGTGGCTATATGTGGAAATGAGGTAAATGGTCGTATTTTCAATTGCGCGTCGGGGCGCTAACGCTGATGGTTTTCAGCCGGGTTCGGTGAGAAGGTGCACGATCATTGATTGATCCAATTTTCGAAAATAACGGTCGTGAATGACATTATCCCCCCTACCCTTGCGTTGTTTGGCATTTACAGGTGTCAAAAAGTGAAGGCTTCAAGTGGTTTGTAAAGTGCCTGTTTGGCCAACAAAAACAAAATTCCTTGTTGCTTTTCACATCAGTGGATATATAATTCTGGACGGAGGCCGACGTCGAGATTTTGAAATTTTATTTGGGCCGACAACCAATTGGTCAGTTTTGTTCCATACCATTGACTTTACGTTGTTGTTTTTGTACAGGGTATCCCTTTTAAAACAACCCCCAACGTAAGTAAATAGACGTATCGGATCGGAATGATGTTACACCCCAAAACCCTTGCAACGGCGGGTTTGCATCAATCTTCAAAAACCATGTTTTTCTCAAAAGATTTATTTTACAAACCATTACCTAAGTGTTGTGCCTTGAGCGGTGTTGTTGCGCAGCGGGGCGAACAGTGCAAACACTGTTTGTTCAAAAACACAGATGAGCAAGGCGGAAGTTAGAAGCAGAGGAATAATCTGGGGAATCAGGATGTAGAACCGGGGAAAATATGCCATCAAAGGGGCCAGTTGGGAGGCGGGCCCCCAAAAGGACGCGGCTCCTTATTGACGGGGGCACTGGACGGCAAGGCAACGGGAGTGAAGGGAACAGGCGGGCGCCCCGAAACCCGGCAACAAAAAATTTTTTGGGTTTTTTTGGGGCTGCAACGAGCCCAATTTTGGTTAAGTTTCTGAAGCGAATGGACGAGCTGACCGTTAATTAAACAGAGACCGTTCTTTAAGGTTTTTAAGTTGGTGGTAAAATGCGTGTTTAAATAAAGCATAGTTTGAAGATTGGTCAAAACTGGCCGTTTCAAGGGTTCGTATGGTCAACTTTGGATCCGACGCTCGTCCATCGAGTTAAAGGGAAAGGGGGGGTTTGATCGACACCATGTCCTGTACAAAACTAACATTGTTTCCTTACAGCCCCATCCTGCGGCTCTGCTGGTTCCCGCAGCCACGTGAAAACGGGAAGTCGCGATTTTTTCCGAAGCATTTGCCATGCCCGGCCCGCGTTTGCATATCTTTTCTCCATCAGGGGTTTGGATTAAACGGTCGGTAAGATGTATTTAATTGAATATTTTCAACAAGGCATCTTCCATGTATTTTACGCGGCCGGAGGGCCCCACAAACGCAGGCGCTTACTTTATTGGGGGATCCTTGCCTTGATTGCTTTTGCGCAAAGATCAGCCTTCGACAGTGCATTTGTTGGAGCATCGAGAGCAATCAGCTTCAACAGTTTTTCATATTGAGGCCTTCCTTTAGAAAAATCTGCGTCAACGTGGGGCGAACCGGTCATACATCCACGACGAGGCGCGTGCAATGCCGGTCGTTCGAACCGGGGCAACAATTCCAAGGTATCGAATTTGCAACGCGGGGCTGGTGTAACCTAACCAACAACCCCGTTTGGGACGGCTCTTTTTTTTTTAGTTGTCAGCGTTTCCACGGGAGAAACGAGATCGGACTGGCGACAGCCGTTCTTCATTTGGTCTGAGAACACTATATTCGCAGACTCTGACCTGTTTCTAATCCTCCCAAGAATTCAAAACTTTCGTCTTTTAATCACCGTTTGGCTCCCAAAACCCCAGGGGGGTTTGGAAGTCACGGGGGAAATTAAATTGGGCTTCCCCCAGGGCGAGACCTCAGACAGGGGTCCGCGCTCCCCCTTTAAAAAAATTCGTTCTCCATTTATATGCACCTCCATCCCTGATTTGCTTTGAATAACAATTTCAGGTGCTCAAACCCCAACCGGACGGTGGCCAACTCTAAAAATTTTCTGTCAATCGCCCGAACCGTCAAAAATTTGAGGGGTTTTTTAAAAGTTAATGACACTTTTTTTAAAAATTGGTGCTGGGGGTTAGAAAGCGAGTCCTTCAGTTTGTCAAAGAGGTGGGGCCCGTTTGAGGCGATTGAAATCGAGAAAATTATATTCGGTACGATTGAAAGGGGGTCAAACTGAAATTTTTTTTTTTTGCGGTGGCAGGATACCTAATAGAAAACACGCATGGTCGACCAACGTTCAACGGGGGAAAAACGATCAAGCGGATGGTGGTGGGCTTTTTCCTTTTTTTTGGATCGTTTTTAAACCCAAATTTTTAAAAATTTGGGGAATTGCTAATAGCCCCCTTTTTTTGATTTGATAACCTTTGATTTTTTTAAATCTAGTTTCTTTCGCATTATCGGGGGGGGGGGGGCAAAGTCTTTTTTTCTTTCGTCTTGTTCTCTTTCGTTGTCGTTTTTTTCGTTTGCTGATCAGGGGGTTATTAACAGAATTTAAAAAGGTTTTTTGCTGCTTTTAAAATTGTGGGGAAATCTAAAATCTATTAGAAGCGGAAAACTATCCAAAAAATCTTAAGCTCCTTTCAAAAATTCGAAATTTTTGGGCGAAAGGGCGTTCTTTTTATATTTTTGAGCAAAACATTTAATTTATAAAATGAGGTTTAAAACCATTGATCTATTTGTTAAAAAACATTAGGAATTCGGGGAAATCCCCCTCCCCGATAATGTAAAATTACCGAAATATTTTGTTTCAGGCCATCTTCTTACAAAAAAAGATGGCAATTTGGTTTTGGGTGTTGGCCAAAAAATCTTGGGAGCGGGAATTTAATGGCGTTTCTAAAAATAAATTTTTTTTAAATTTCTTCCCAGATAAATGTCCAGCAAAGGGGCCCCGCAGGAAATTCGAAAATGGGCACCATCTTCGGTAAAAATTCCGGGGTCAAAAATTTAATTTTTTTTGAAACCATCAATTCTGTACTGAAGATCATCTACTCGTACCCCCTGTCGATCCTCCCGAGAAGAAAAACTTGTTATGCTTTAAATTTTGTATTTGCCCGCTCTTGCCTGTCACACATCTCTTCCCCCCACCCATGCATATTCTCGCGTTGATCCTTCATGATTTACGGTTCGAAAATCCCGCATAATAAAGATTGTTTTTTTAGACGATTTGCGTAGATAAAAAAATCTTAAGCGCTCAAGAGAAGCTTCCTTTCCCCTATAAGCGAGAAAAGTATGTGTGTTTTCTGTAACGACGATTTCTCGGCCGTCAGGCCCCCCTTTATTTTTTTGGGTGGAGGCGGAGAAACACATCCTCTTTATACGCATTTTTTGTTTTTTAAAAATTTCCCTTTATTTAACTTTTTAAAAAAAATATATAAAATCTAACATTTTGGCCAAAAAGGGTTTTTTCAGAGGCTATCTCGATTGCCCCGAAGGAGTTCACCTGATTTTGGTGGGTTGTATAATGAAAATATTTGAAATTTTTTGGGTTTTCGTTAATTCTTTAAGATAAGGTTTTATAAACATTTTTTTAAAAATCCTTAACAAAATGCCAAAAATGCCTGGTGCCCCCCCGAAACCCCGTAGATTTGGGCTGGTTTGGAGCTTATGAATCGATGGCGGGGGTCACCCCTCTTATTATTTTTACAAATTTTGGCGGTTTCAGACAAAAATTTAAGGGTGACCGAAAGGGATCCCTCAGCTCTCATTTCTTCACCGGCCCGGGGGGGAGCCCAGGACAAGGGGCCCTTTGGCCCCCTTCCCCCCCTTTTTGGGG
>JBBGBA010000480.1:0-13772 GCA_038088335.1 Mesorhabditis sp. LJ9110
GGGAGGTTGAAACCGGCAGCGATAAAGGCCTCTTCATATCCTGGGAGTCGAGTTGTGCTGTGCTAAAAGGAATGGGCCCCAGGACCTCCGACAGGCAGGCCTTCAGGCCACCTTACAAAATTCAACTTTTGAGGTGGAAGCTGGTCGAATCTTGTGAAAATAATAAAATGCGCGTGATCCACGCCATTGAATGCATGAGTGGTCAAAAATACAGGTCCAAAATCGCCATGTGATTGAGATATGGCCTGGACACCACCGCCCGTGGCACATTCATTAAGGACCTTTCAGAAAAATCCTTATAAAACTTTATTTTCAAAAATTTTGCAAAATCCAAAAATGTATCTGGGGAATTACTTTTCCCATCAACCTTCCAAAAATCAGGCCTCAATTCCCCAGGCGCTGAGAAAACTTCCGGACAACGCGGCAAAACCCCATTTTGTTAAGGATTTTTCACATTTTTGCTTATAAAATTGTTAAATGAAGGTATTTCGTAAAAGAAAAAAATGCATCACTGTCAAATGTGTTTCTCCACCTCCATGCCAAAAATCAGCTCGAAATTCGGCCTGACGGCCGAGAAATCGGCGGTACAGAAAACAGACATACTTTTCTCGCTTATAGGATAGGAGGATTCACAGTATCCCAGAAATTAATTCCAGAAAAATACGATCGAATTTAATTGAAAAATTTGAAAAAGCCAAAACTGTCACGGTCCCTTTAGGAGATAAGTAACTCTGGTTTTACCTTTCTAATTAGCATATTTACTCGTAAATAGCAACGACAGCGACACGAACGACTAAGAAAAACATCGTAAAAGCTACAATATCGTTGGTTACGGTACTTTTTCTGGGGCGATTTTTGTAGTCCGTTGCGGAGGCCGAACCACTCGGACTCGTCCGGGGCTTCGCCCATTGATGTGGATCAACAAAGGAATAGCGATTTTGTGGTGTTAGCTTTTTTAAAAGTGCTTGGAAAGCAGATTTTCATATCGTAAATGGTTATCAACGGTTTTGGACGCAAAATTCGATTTTTATCTCCCTTTGAGCAATTTCCGCTTCTGCAAATCTCTTTCCGACACTTTGCCAGTAGTCTAATTAGGGGTGATCCAGCCTTCAGAGTTCCTTTAAAATGTCCTACTTGATTTTTTTGACTTACCTTGACGGCGTTGAAGAGCGCGGACGGTCTGTGGAAATACGAACGCGATCCCGATTTCCCGTTTCCAAGCCCGGCTGATAGAAGATTCGAGCTGTCCGTGGATTCGCGCGGTTGACCACTCTGGAAATATCGATAATTATAAATTTATTACAACGCTATTTTGAAGCACACTGTTTTCCAATTTAACCGACCAACTGTGAAATATAAAATTTTACGGCGAAAAAAGCGGATTGAGTTTTCGCAAGGAATTTTTTGAAGAAAGTTTAGGGAAATGAAAATCCGTATAAAAGTTTTTTCTGATGGATTCCGCAATGCTTTCTGCTAGCTTGCCTGCCCGATTGAATTTTAAAATGTTTAGAAAGCGATAATTTTCGCTTATACCAAAAATTCCATAGTGGCGCCTGCTAGCCTGTCCCTTTTTCCGAACGCAATTTTGCGTTTTCTGTCTACAATAATCTTTGCTAGCTGTCAGTATGGCTTATGGCATAACTCACCCCATAAGATAAGAGTTTATCCTGCATCGCCAGCCTCTTTGCTGCCCTCCAGATCTTCACGTACAAAATCACCATTATCATCGTTGGAGCGTAGAAGGCAAGTAGCGTCGCGTAGATTTGATAGCCAAGATTTTGGGTCACCTGGAATACAGATGAATTGAATTCATCGGTAAATCACGTTTTCCGCAAAGAATTTCCAAATTACATGGCGTAATCGTTTGCGAAAATCCGAAAAATCGGGGTCTTTGAAATTTTTAAGTTATTTTTTACTAAAACGCCTGAATTTTAGCATCCCCAATTAAATTTAAATAAAAATTTGAATTAGGCTAGTACTTCATGGCGGAATCGGATTCCGAAAAAGCAAAAAATTCGATAGTCTGAAAAATTCAATTTCTGTTCCTGAAATTTCAAAAATAAATATTTCGTATTTTTGTTTCCGCATATTTTCCATTTTTATCTTTAGTCCTTTCAAAAATGATAAATGCCCGACGTTCAAGGAGTTCCACTGCCCTCCAGGGAACCCGAAAACCCACCAAGAATCAGTTTTCCCCCTCCTGGGTGGTCCATTTTCCGCTGTTTGTCTGTCTACCCGCCAGTGTGTCTATCTGCTCAATTTTTTTGCCAGTTTTCCATCTATCTGGCATCCACTCTAACCGGCTAGCATAATATGTTAATGTTTTTCGACGTCCTTGGGGAGATGGGTCATCAATTTGGTCGTCATGTTGGATTTGCTAGACAGCTTGGGTTCTGCATTTCCATCCCGAAAGCTAGAGTTGAGGCGTAGAATATACACCCAGATTTGATTTTGGAGCAACTGGCATGCAGTTTGACTAAATTCACCGTTGGAGCAACTTTTTCGCTCAAAATTATCGAATTACCTGGCGTAATCGGTCGCGAAAATTCGAAAAATCGCGATTTTTCAGTTTTCAGCTTCTAAATCCTTTTAAACACTTTATTTTTAGCTGTTCTAGCCAGCCAAATTTCAATTCAGCATCGTAAATTTAAATGGCAGAAGCGGTTGCCAAACTTTGAAAAAGCACGATTTTTCAATTTTTTTGAGTTTGATTTAGTTTTTGGATTTTCTGGAGTTATGCTCCCCCCCCCCCAAGCTAAAGCCAAGAAACTGAAGACCCCTAGGCGTTCACGGCCCCATTTTTTTGCCCGTCCGCTGGGCACTTAGTACGCGTCGTTCCACCTTACGCGGCCACGAGGGGAGGCCGTTACTGGCGCTTAGGAATGACGCGCCGAATAGCATCGATGCTAGCCAGATTTTGTGGTTTTCGAGGAAAATCGGTAATTTTCGGGGGAACCTGACTTTAAAAACCAAATATAAACAATTTTATTTTCGATTTTGCACTTTTTAAAGGTATCGAAATCGGAACTCTCCGTCAGTTCAGCGGAAGTTACGATAAATTGATAATTTAACGGTATAGGAATTAAGACAATTTTTTAAAAGCATCGAGTTCAGAATTGTCAGGCGGTCAAACTCAATCTACGGTAATTTTGCAATTCAAAGATTTTTTGGCGATTCCTATGGTTTCGACATATAAGCTGCTGGACAACTAACCGAAAACAATTCTAATTTGATAATTTAAAGGGGTATGACTATTTTTAACACTTCAATACTTTAACTGGCAGCCGGTGGAGCATCTCCCAAGAGTTCGACGCTTGCCAGCAACAGATGTTTTGATTTTTGAAGTTTTGGCAATTCTCTCAGTTAAATGATCTGATTTTTGATCCACTAATATTCTCAAAAATAGCTCCTGCTATTTGTGAGTCATGCTCCCCTTCTCGAGAAAACATGATCAACGCGTGGCCTTTCCTTCTTTTCTGAGATTCCAGATGTCCCTCTGCCTTTAAAATATCCATCCCGACCACCTGGACTCCCTGGGCCCCGCTAGCTGCCATCCACATATTATATCCCCCACCCCAGCAGAGGGACACTTTTCGAAAACGGCTCGTTAGGGTCACAAAATGATCCCGAAGGCATTCGGCGGACACCTTTTAACAAAACACTTCAACCCCCCTCCCCCCGTTATCAGAAAAGATCTAAAATGGGGAGCCAGGTGGGTCCTTTGAATGGCCAACAATTCCTCATGTCACCCATTCCCTTCTCTACCCTCCCCTTTCCAATACCTGCTGATGACTTATGGCCCTAGTTCTTTCGCAGGGGTCGGCTTCTCAAAGGACAGATTTTTGGAGCCTGCAAAATAGCCTATGTGGATTTTTCAAGGTGGACATTGACTTAAAATCAGTTATCTGGCGGTCAGTTAAGGTGATGTTAAAAGTTTTGAAGTCATTAAAAACGATTTTGATGGATTAAGGAAGATGGATCGATATTCGATTACGTGATGGAAATTCCGGTTCATTTCCGGCTAACCGGAAAACTAGAAAGCTTCCTTGGGGGCAGTGTAAGAAACATACGTTTAAATACGAAAGGTACCACATAAAACTGTAAAATTAAACCGATTACGCCATTTAACCACGGACGGTACGTTGGAAAACTCACGACGCATAGCCCCTGCTGCTCGCCATCCGTATCTTCTTCGAGGAATTGTGTGATGAGAAGGGCGGTGAGACTGACGAAAAAGGAGACGGCCCACACGAGGGCTATGTAGAGGGACACACGGATATTTGTACGCATCGCTGAGTATCTGAAAACGCGATAAATGATCTCTGCTCGTTTCAGGAAAGCTTGCTCGGACGACAGTTTGCCTTCCTAAATGGTCTTTGCTAGACTGCCAGTCATTTTTTGGGGTTTTAGAACATAGAGCAGCATTCGTGAAGCTTTTGCGCTGAAATATTTCCTAAATAATCTCTGCTAGTTTTCCTGCAAATCGAACTTTGGAAATCGATTAACTGGCTACCAGTTAACATTCCCAAATGATAGCTGCCAGCTTGCTATCACTATTTAGGATATTAGAGCGTAAACTGGCATCCAGTTAATCCAAATACTGAGCAAATGGTCTTTGCTAGCTTGCTTTCCGATCCGACGTCAGAAACCGGCGAACTGGTTGTCAGTTTTCATTCTCAAACAATCCCTGCTAGCCTGCCATTCATTTTTACTATATGTTTCCATGTGAACTGGAATCCCTTACACCCTTTGGTCTGCATATTGGCCCCTCTCGACCTCCTCCAGCTTCTTCCGCCCCCCTCTTTCTCGGTCCGAAATCCCCGAAATAGCCGGTGGATGGATTGGGGGATGGGAAAGAAGAAGAAGAAGGAGAAAAGCAAGATGCTCATTCCTCCCAGCTTCTCCCGTCCTTTCCTGTTGGATCGTTTGCCATCGAGAGTCGTGGGAAAACATATGCTCTCTCGTAGCAAAACAGGGCCATTAAGCCGATGAAAGTGACTTTGACCCCAATCGGTTATGAAATACGGTGAAATGGGTGACAGTTCGTGGTTTGGAGAGTTGATTGGATGCCAGAAGGCTCAATTTAAAGTTTTATCAAGCAATTAAAATGGCTAAACTGACAGTCAGTTTGATTTGGTTATTGTTGGCGATTAACGCCCGGACTTTGGAGTTCTGATCGACTGGTGCAAAACGGTAAACTGGCAGCGGTGATTTGGCCTGGATGATTTGTACAAAACCGGAAATGGAAAATTTCGAAGAATTTTGACAGGTGCTGTGAGTCCTAAACTGTAACCGTAGATCGTTTGAAGTGTTCAAATATCGATCGGTTTATAAAAACCGCTTAACTGCAGATTAGAAAAAACAAAGTTTTAAACATTTAAACGCCTTGAATTTCCACGCAAATAAATTTCGTATTTAAATTTTTTAATCGGTAATTCGATTAACTGACGGTCGTTAACGCTTTAAACTCTATAAAACGTAATCTTGAAACTTCCCCTCCCCTTTAATTTCCCTAAAATCACAAACTGCCCTCCAGTCTATGCGTTCAACTCATTGCAAGCATCCGCAGCCGGTCAAAACAACTTCCCTATACCTATAGAAAAACAGGGCAATCCCCCTTTTCTAGTCAAACATCTGGAATGCACGCGATGGCTTGTTCTCCTCCCCCCCCATTCCGTCAAAACCAATCCCCCGATTTTTTGCCGCCGGGTTTACCATTTCTTATGCTGTTATCTTTCCATAGCCAGACGGTGAAAGGGTAAAGCGGAAAATCAGATTTCGCGGCGTTATAGGCGGGAAATTGCAATAACTCGAGCGAAAACTCCCGCTGCAATGTTTAGGGTATTTTAAAGGCATTGGTAAGTCAGATGCTTTGGAATTTGCCAAGTTCGTAAAGCTCAATATAAACCTTACCTGAGAGGCCGTGAAATGGCCATATATCGATCAACCGAAATTGCGCAGAGATTACAAATCGACGCGGTGCACAGCGTCAAATCGGCCGTCGTCCACAGACCGCAGATGATACGCGGGAGCGCCCATCTAAAAAACATTATTTCTGAGCACAATTAGCTAAACTGCCAGACAGCAAGGCTATAGACAAATTTGGAGTCGCGCTGACATGGCCTAGGTTAGCTTTCTTGGCTGTCAGGCGGAAGACCCTGGTTCGGATCCTCTCGGCTCCGACTTACAAAAATTAGAATATTTTAGTAGGATTCGCTTTACTGACATCCAGTTAACCGATTTAGAATGTTTCCAGACACATTTCTTGATGGCACAGTGGGTTAAGCTCCTGACTGTCAGGCACACGACCCGGGTTCGAATCCTCCGAGTGCCGTTTCGCAATATTTTGTTTTGCTTTTTAGATTTCGCTTAACTGACGTCCAGTTGACCGATTTAAATAGTTTTCAGACCGTTTACTGATTACACGCTCCAAATGCCGAGCACAATTTTGACCCCGACCCTCCACAGCGCCCCCAATTTCGCCCCTGCCCCATTTAGGCCTCAAGCTGGACGTACTCGTTCTAATTCACAAGGCGTCCTCTTGCTCAAGAAGAGAAAGAGGAAAAGGAGAATAGGATGAACGGGACAAAACAAATGGCGCTTCTCCGCTTTTCGGCTCTTTCATTTCCCTTCATTGGTCTACGTGGAACGGGAGGAAGAGGCCGTCTCTCTTCTCTCTCTCTCTCGCTCTCTCTCTCCACTCGCTCCTTCTGCCAATTCTTCATCTGATGAAGGCGGTTCCGCTTAAAAATCAGAGCTAGAGAGAGAGCGCGAGAGATAGAGAGAGATAGAGAAAGAGTGCAAGAGAGAGAGAGAAAGCGAAAAATCCGCTGCGTAACATACCGTTCACTAACGTAGTCATACAGCGACAGCGGCATCACTAACAACCCGACAAAGAAATCAGCGACCGCCAGCGAGACGAGTAGCAGATTGGCCGGTTGTCGCAGTTTCCGCACTAATAGAACGGCGAGACAGACCATCGCGTTTCCGACGAGAGTTGCCATGATCATCAACACCATACCCGAGCCGAGCGTCATCTGGAAAAACAGGAATTTTTTAGAAATCGTATTTTCATCGATTTTTAACGGCGTCATTTGGAAACAGCGAATTTTTTTCGAAAGCGTATTTTTACGAAATTTTTAACGGTTTTGTTCAACGGCGTCATCTGGAATCCAATGCAATTTTGCAGATCTAAATGTTTTACCTTTGCTAATAACGTAGAATCAATCGCGGCGAAAACTTGTTCTGGCGTGAGGGATGATGAAGACTTGACGATATGGGGCACATCGTGGGGGTCTGCCATCTGGAAACAATACCTAGAACAGTTTAGAAAATGCTAAAATGCAAATTACGAAAAGCGAAATGCTATTCGAAAAGAGAGAAATTACTAAACCTAAACCGAAAAGTAAAGATATCGTAAGCGCAATAATGAGAGGCTTGCACCAAGCAAAATCCAGATCGGATCCGAAGGCAGACTAGCAAAGAATCCAGGGAAATATGTAAATTGTCTGCCAGCCTTCTCATTACGGTCGAGATTTCGGTCAGGGCCTGCTAGCAGAGAGAATTCAGGAGGTGACAAATCATTAGAAAAGCGGAAATCGCCAAAAGGCCGAGAGGCAAGATAGCAGAGATGATCTAGGATTTTAAGAACCCCATGGCAAGTCGAGAAATCTTCGAAAAAATTCTATCCGCGAGCTAGCGAAGATTTTTTGGAATCAGGCAAGCTAGCAGAGACCCTTTGCGGAATCCAGATACGAACGATCGCTCCAAATGACGTAAAACCATAGCAGAACGGGGTCGAATTTTAGGAATAACCCTCGGCTTTTCTCAAGGACTCAACGGGAGCAATAATTCTAGAATTACCATGGATGATGAGACGCTCTTTTTCTATAGAGAGGATCACAACTGGCCCTCACAAAAATCTGTGTCCCGTCCTCTCTCTCTCTCTCTCTCTCTCTCTACTGCCAGTCAGTCGGTTCCTTCCTTCTCCCCCCCTTCCCACCCATTCACACGGCACATAAAAATGAATTGCCGGATGGGGGAAAAGGGGGATGGACTGACTGGAGGGCAGAAGAAGAAAAAGAGAGACTGAGAATTGACAGCAATACGCAAATAGCAGCTAAAAATCTGGAGTCGAGGCACGGTCAACTGACACGGAAATTATAGGGTTTGGGGCACTAGAATCGAGTGGCAGTCAAGGAACAATGCCTGGAAGAACTTTTTGAGCTTGAAATCTGTGAACTGACTGTCAGTTTAGGGGCTGACAGCATGAAAAGATGAAAGGAGCAGTTTTTAGATGGATTGAGCTGATAACTGGGATTTTATCGCTCGATTCGTCAAGCTGACACACAATAAAGATGTAGTGACGTCAAAAAGCCTGAATTTTTAAGTGTTTCGTGGATTGAGCTCTTAGCTGACAATCAGCCACAATTTGCAAACATTCAAAACCGAATAGCGCATTTTTTGAAGGGACAGCGCCGGCGAGCAAAATTTTAAGCAGCGGATTGGTCAAGCTGACATACAGTACTGATTTTAGGTAACGCGAAAACCAGAAAACTAAATTTTTCTGTGAATTGAGGTGTTTAGATTACGGTAATCTGACCTCCACGGACGATAAAAAAGCACGAAAGTCCAAAACGTCTTGAACTCCACCAAAATATCGAAAGTCGTCTTTTTCAACGTGAATTCATCGTGAAATTGAAAATATTCATGAAAAAAAGCTGTGCATCTCCATTTAAAGAACGCAAAATCTCAGAATAGTCGAAAAGCGGCTGTCATCGTCCCTTTTAACCCCACAAAAATCTAAAAAAAGCAATTTTTCCGGCCATGATGTTGCAATTCGGAAATCGGAGCCGTATTGGCCCAAACTGCGTCACAAAAGTGAATAAAAACCTTCTGGGATATCCCAACGCCGAGATTTTGGGCCGAAGAAATGGAAGAATCAGAGCCGTTCGTTTGGTCCTCCTCCTTCCAATGCTTCCAAGAGGAGGAGGAGGAGAACCACGAAAAAGGGGGCGTGGCCAACGAGGGGAGGGAGGGCAGCAACCACGGATTACGGCACGATAAAATGTGGACCACAAAGAGCAGAAAAAGGGAGGAGAGGCGGGATTATTGAGGAATTGAAGGAACTCCGAGCGGGCAAGCTGGCGAAGATATTTGGGAAAGGTCCGGCTGTTTAGCCGAGAACTGGCAGTGATTTTTTGGGAAACCACAATGACCTAGGCAAGCTAGCAGAGATTTTTGAGGAAATAAAGCAGGGCTGAGAGATTCTTTAGGAAACCAGGATAGGTATAGGTATGCTAGTAGAGCATCTTGGAAATCGCGACCATCTAGCAGAGGTTTTTGCGGAATTAGCGAAAACAGGCGGAGACCATGATGGCTCCAAAACAGTCCCGGGGAGGCTAGCAGGGATTCTTGGAGAAATAGAAGTCAGCTAGCAGAGATGCTTGAGGAAAGGTAACAAAGGCAAACTAGCAGTGATTCCTCAGGAATCTGGCGGGCTAGTAGAGATTATTTTGGGTTCTGGCGCGCGTTGGCAAGCTAGCAGAGACACTTTGGGCATGGGACAAGCTAACAGAAACTCTTGAGACTCCCTTATTTTCATCGTTACTTGCAAGCGATGCAAGCTAGCAAAGACCATTAACCACCAAAAAGTGCAATGATCGTGTCAACCATCAACCATTTTCCCGATGACGTCCATGAAATGCCACCCTCGCCCTCAAAAAATACTGAAGAAGGCGATTGTGTAATATGAATACATTCCATTCCAATTGACGGACTCCATCCTTCTATTTCCGAACCTCAAAAAGGACAGGCCAAATAGCTTGAATTCCCTTTGTTCAATGACCATATCGAGGAAGGACGGAGACGGGGGGTTTCAGAATCTCTCTCTCTCTCTCTCTCTCTCTCTCTCTCGCCATTTCATCTCCGATTTCACAGCCCGGTGGGGAGGAGGAATTGTTGGTCTTCTTCTGGAGACTGGAGGGTTATATTTTGATCGAATTTAAAGGCTGGAAATGGCATGAGAGCATAACGGCGGAGGGTTGGGAATTTCCTCAATTGTTTCAGTTAGCTTGCCACAAAATAAGGAATCTTATACGCAAAAACGGCGACTGTATAGGTTATAAAATCTGGTTTTCCGATAACCTCATCCGGATTCCAGAGAATTCCTAGGTTTCCAATTCTCTAAATTCGGCAAGTCCTCAAAGATCTCAGCTAGCCTGCCCAAAGCAAAATCGTGAAAACAAAAGTGCAAAGAAATTCTAAAAGTGCAGATTAGAAAACGTCAGATACCTTTGTTTCATCAAGAAACTCTGCTAGCCTGGCTCTCAAATACTGGTCGTCAACAGAAGGCACAAAAATCAAATCAAAGTCCGATCCTACGATCCAAAAACGTGATTTTCGTGAGTTTTGGTTTTGTTCCTAACCACGCCCTTTTCCGGAAAATGCAAAAGTTGATGGAAAAATCGAGTGGGAGGGAGGTGCAGGGGGGAATTTATGGAAATTCGGAGAATCGAGAGAAAAAGAAGAAGATGATCATGCGGGGGATTGGCAAGAGGGACAAAATCCGCCTGAAAATAAAAGAGGCCGGGTCGAATTTCAAAAAATTTTTGGAGGCAAAGGGGACGAAATTGGAATCTTTGCAAAGATGGCGAGCTGGAGTTCAAAAAACGGGAAGGAGATGGTGGGGAACTGGTTTATGGTTATTGGTTTTCTAGGAGCAAAAGAAAATATACAAAGATACCGAAATTACGAACATTTATTTTTAAAAATTCCACTTAATTTCTGTAGGTTTTAATTACGATTTTAAGCTGATTTAGCGAAAGATATTATCGAACCAGTGGAAAATGACCGCTTCGCGGCCCTCTTCCACTGGCCCCCGTCTAGGAACCATATATTCCCCATTCTCTGGCCTGCGGCGCTAGCTACTGGTTTTTCTCCAGGATTTGTCCTGCGGCGCTAGAGCGAGAGCCAGACCTAAACTTCGCACACCGAGAGCCTAGAATGATGTTCTATTGATGAACCACCAAAAAGCAAAAAGTTATGTTTCGCCAGGATCCGAACCCTCGTCTATGTGTGCGCTAGACCGGGCGTCAACCACTGTACCAAGGGGGCCATGGCAACCGGACGCGGGAAAGGCCTCTTCTGTCCTGGGGGCGGGGTTCAACCCGGGAGGGAGGACTTGTGTTAACTTTACAAAATTCTCTTTTTGAGTCTGAATGCGCCGAAAATTTGTAAAAATAATAAGATGCGCGTGATCCCCACTATCGAATACATAAGTGGTCCAAATTTCAGCCCGAAATTCCATCAGGGCTTCGAGTTATGGCCCGGACACCACGGCTCGTCGCCCATTTTGTTAAGGATTTTCACCATTTTGCTTGTAAAATTGTTAAATGAAGGAATTTCGAAAAACAAAAAAATGCGTTTCTGGCAAATGTGTTTCTACACCTCCATGCCAAAAATCAGCCGGAAATTCGCCCTAACGGCCGAGAAACTGGCTGCATAGAAAACACACATACTTTTCTCGCTTATAGGATAGGATTTGCCGAAATTGTAAAAATTAAATTCTAGATTTAAATGAATTTGAGAGTTATCCTACTTTATAAAAAGAAGCCTTAAGTTATGATTTAAATTTTATCAACAAATTTTTATGCATGCAAATTTTAGCAACCATTGTATTTCCGATGAATTTAAATTCTAAGAACTCCGTAAAAACTAAAATTCGCCGAAAAGGAATGACGAATATCCAATGGACTGGGCCGTCACAAAGTTCACTTGTACAGAATGGAATAACCGGATTCTTGGAGTCTCTGACAAAAATGGAGGGGAGGGTAAAATGGGACTCCTCACAATTCACAGCCTCAACCTTGAAATGACCTCTAGGAGGAGGAATGGAATTCAATATTATGAAATACCAAAGTCCAATGCGTCTGAAAATCCCGAAAAATTATAATATGGCGGGCAGTTAAAATCAATACGTGGTTTTTTTGCTGGACTCAACATTCTTTGTGGATTGGGCTTAGAACGAAAACTAAAGAGCTAATATTTTAAACGGACTGGCAGTTAGCATAAATGAAAATTGAGCCCGCTAACAAGCAGAGATTATTGTGGAAACAAGCCGGCAGTGATTACAAAAAAGTGTAATTCGACGGGCAATCTAGCAGTGATTCATGCGGATTTAAGCGGAAAATGCCAAACCAAAAGTAACAAATTTTAGTCCGGCTGCCAGTTAACATAAATCCACTTTTAAATTGGCAAACGGGCAGCGATCCTTGGGGAAAACCGACTTAGAAGCATAAATTTCTACCCCAGAGATCAGATGGGCGATTTGGGGACTGCGTGGGCAGCTTGAAAAATAGGCTCGGGTCCGCATTCCAGTATATTTGTTCAAAAATGGACAACTGGGCGAAAGCGAGAGAAAACCAGCAAGGAGAGAGTGGATGGAGTGAGAGAAACAGAGAAGGATGGGGACTGTTTTGGATGGCAAACAGGCCTGAATTCTAGGGCCAAAAATGGCAGAAGGTAAATATTAGTGAAAAGGCTTGGTTTATCTAGGAAAATATGGTGAAAACAAAAGCGAGAGAGAGGGAGCAAAAGAGACAAAGAGAGAGAGCGAGAGAGAAAGAGGGAAAGAGAGAGAGAGACAAAGATAGAGACAGAGAGAAAACTAGAGAAAATGAGTATTTTGAAAGGTGTTCGCCAGTGTCTTTTCCCGGCTTCTTCCTGCTTGCCGTGGGTTCGAAATTCGACCCGTTCTCTCTCGTTTCTCTTTTCAGGGGGGTTGGTCATTCTTTTGGAACGGTGTTTGTGGACAGAGCGTCAGTTTTTATTCCTCTCCGACTTTTAGAACCACCATGATCTCGGGAATTTCTATAAAAATGCGATTAAAAGTAACCGTCCAAAATTCCAATGACCGAGCTGAAGTTTTCTCTCTTACTCAGTCTCAATATCTCGCTATCTCTCTTTCTCTCTCTCTCTCTCTCCCTTTCTCTGTCTCCTAAAAATGCCGATTTTGTTTACTCTTTCTCCTCGCCTTTATGCATTTTTATTTGTGAAGGTGTGTGCGAAACGGGCGGATCGTGAAATTCGAATTTCCGCCGGGAGTGGCACTCACAAAAAAAAGCCCGACGAACAGCTGGTGTCTTGATCATAACGTCTGGAGGGAGAGCGAGGGAGCGAGAGAGAGATAGAGAGAGAGAGAGAGAGAGAGAGAGAGAGTGGGAGAGCAGTGAGGCAAAAAATACGCAAGAAATCAGTAGCCATGCCTTGTCAGTCCCTTTAAAACCCAAAATCCGTATACTGCCTAGCAACGTAAAGTTTTTCCATAAAAGCCACCCGAAATTTTAGAATCAGACCTGAGCGGCTGTGGTGCCGAATTCCACAAAAAACTGGAGTCCGGCTCCGGGACTGAAATTTCAATTGGGGAAAATGGACCGGTGGAAGAGAAGAGAAGGGAAGGAAGGCATTCTGAAGACTAAAACCAACCCCGCAGTCAGTTGAAGAATTTCGGGTTTCATTTTAGGCTGCTCTCTTTCTCTGCGTCTCTCTCTTATCTCTCGCCTTAAAATACTGAAAAAGGCAGCAGAGACTGAGTGCGGAGACTCGAATTCCCGCTCCAAAATTCCCATTTACATCATCATCATCAGAGCTTGTCAACATCATCATAATAATTCGGCAAGGAAGGCAAAAAATATAGAAAATTCTGAATAAAAAACTTAAGAAATTCAGAATCGATTTTAAAGGGCTGGGAAGCCGGAAAATAAAACAAAAAA
>JBBGBA010000494.1:0-13975 GCA_038088335.1 Mesorhabditis sp. LJ9110
AAAATTTGGTACTGGGCTGTTAGCGGGGGGTCCTTAGCGGGAAAATTTTCCCCAGTAATCCCGCAGAGCTTATAGGAAAAAATAAACGATTTTGATAGCGTTTTTCACCTTTTAAACATACAAAGTTCACAAAAATCTTCAAAATTTTCGACTACCTGGTCAAAAAAGTCTGAAAAACGCGAAATTTTCCGAATTTTCGGGAACTTGTTTAATAATTTTAGGACTATCTAACTATCAAAAAAACCACTAAACGCTATAAAAACTTTTTAATTATCCATTTAAAGCCGAAGCCCAAGCAGAATCTACCTGCGGCGGCGGGTCCATAAAGTGGAACTTCAGCAGGTCCTCGACGTGCAGCGACTTCAGCAGCAACACCACGTTGGACAGGTTGGTGCGCTGGATTTCGGGCACCTACAAGTGCGAGGAAAATGATAAAATGCGCACCAAAAACTCACCGTGGCGATCAGAAGCTCGTCCTTGAACTGCCGTTCGGTGTAGAGGCGGAAGCACTGCCCGGGGCCCGTGCGACCGGCACGTCCGGAACGTTGGTTCGCCGACGCTTGCGAGATGGGGAACACCTAGGGAGGGGTGAAGCTGGAATTGGTATGATACCTGCAGGGCGTCCATACCGATCCTCGGGTTGTACACCTTCATCTTGCAGAAGCCCGGGTCGATGACGAACAGGATACCGTCGACGGTCAGCGACGTCTCGGCAATGTTCGTGGCCACGATCACCTTGCGCATGCCGCCTAAAAGAAAAATACCATGTCCGATTTTTACAATGGAGGTAGCTATCGAAAGCTATGGACGAGCGGAAGAGATATGTTCTGTCCGAGTTTCTAAAATCCGGCATTTCTGGCGCGATTTTTGACATTTTTGATGGCTACAACATTTTGGAAAACTTTGTTTTCTCCTATTTCCGACGAGAGCTTTCGAAAATCATCCTACCCGATCTTTCTTCCGGCCGCTAGAGGGGATCGATTTTTTGGGAGACCATGTTTAATATCATTTCTCCTAATTTCTACCACTCGATGTCAGAACTCCCAAAAACCTCAAAAGCTTCAAAAACCAATCCGTTTACCCGATCGATTCAGCCGATTGTTCTCCCACATCTCGTTCTCGCGCTTGATTTGCTGTTGGCGCAGCGAAAGCTTCTTTTTGATCGGCTTGTCCGACTTGTCGTGCCACTGCTTCTCCTTCTTGTTCTCGTAGTCCTCAGAGACCTAAAAATGCGGGGATCACAAAATTTTGCAGCTTTTGATACCTTTGCAAACGGGTTGTACTCGTCGTCGAAAGCCCCGTCGTTCTCGTACCATTCGCGGTCGAGCTGCTTCTGCTCGCGCTCCCATTCTCGGCGCTCATCGTCGTCTTGGAATTGCGGCCGGGAAACGGAAGATTCTACGAATTGAGGCTTGACGCGTTTTTGACTACACAATGATCCAAAAATGACCCCAGTGGCCGGATCGTCATGATTTAGAGTTAAATTGAAAGCTCTCGATGAGGCGCATAGATCAGTTCTCTTCGATTCTCGAAATTCCGATATTTGGGCTAGATTTTGGGAATTTTCCGCTGAAGGTTACAAAACCTTTCCAAAAACGCAATTTTATCGTTTCCAACATCACGCGGGCTGTGTTTTCTCCATCGCTTTCAAAAGTAGCCTTCGGGCTGCCAGGCAAGTCGGAAAAATGAAGAATTTGCTAGAAAAAAAACTTCTAAACCGTTTTGCCCGCTTCGCAAAAAGCAGAATAAACCCAGCAATGCCTAAATTTCAAGAACCGAAGGGAAAGCATCCGTTTGCCTCGTTGAAGGCTTTTCGATTTTCACGTTTCATCCTAAATCGCAAAAACAAGAACAGTGTAGCAGACGTAAAACGTAGAAAGCAGGTCGTAATTTCAATTCGCAAAAACAGAGAAGCAACCCAAAGGAAGTTTTGTGTTTCGGAACTACTTCAATGAGTTTTTGGTACAGTTTGCATCAAAAACGCGGTTTTTTTGCTCCGCCCTAGCGCTCAAAAAGCTAACGCACTCCTGCGGTCCGTCCTTCACCGAGCGCACCGAGTCCTCGACGCGGCCGCCTTTTCGGTAGCGTTCGTCGCGGCGCCGGCGGTCACTCTCGTAAATGTTATCTAGAAAACAATAAATTCTTGGTTTTTAGAGCCACGTACGCAGCTTCTCCGTTGATACGCGACGACTGGTGTGGCCGCCCGGGGTGGGTGTGTCCCAATCGGAGCGCGTGCTTGGGGAAGAGCCTGGAACAACGGGCGTAAAAGTGGAGCTGATGCTTACGAGTCAACTCATCGTCGTCCCAGCCGCGATTCGGGGATTCTGGCACCTGAAAAACCAAATTTAGGGACAAAATTCTAGCTAAGAGCGCGCCGATATAGAGGATCACCATTTTTTCGAATCCTCGATATAGGGGATCAGGGGCAGGAGAAGCATTTTTCATGGTTTATCGAACGACGCGTGCATTTCCGGTAACTAATCGGTGAATTCTGGAATCACATGTTTATAAGGCGGTGCTCATGCAGGGCGAGGGCAGTCCTAACATCAGTAAGTGTTTACGAGACGCGCTTAAGCCACTTGGTTTTTGGCTTAAACCTGGGTTTAACTCAGTTTTTTTACCATCTTGCGCGGAAGCTTCGACTTTAATTTAAGCCCAAGATAAGCTTGTCTTGACTTGCCCAAGGAGTCCAAAAGGGGCCGTAATTACCACCCCCCCCCTCCCCCCCCCCACAGCTGGAAGTTTTTGGCCATAACTTTTTTTATTTCACATTATTGTAGGCTCAAATCAAAACTCTTAGTACCATTGACATTGACATACCATTGACAGCACTGTAGGACTAAAAATAGTCGAGCTACGAAAACTCACTTTGGACCAGCAAAAATTAACCAAAGAAAACCCAGACTTATAATTGTTATCAAAAAATTTCCAATAATTTTTGATGTAAGGAAAAAAACTTGGCTAGAGTAATTCGACCATGGCTAACAGGGGGAGGGCTTCTCGAAGCAGCTCTCATCTCGAAACCTTGTTAACAAATGCACTCATCATGCGAAATTTGCATCAACCGGAAGCAGGAAATTTACATGGGACGATAGCTAGTTAATGGCACCGCCCTTTTCTTTACCTCCGTCCTCTGGCCTCCTCCGTTGCGGGATCCGGTGTCCTGTTTTTGGAGTGAGTTTGAATTTAATTCAAAATTCAAATTATTTTGGCTTGTGGTATGGTATCTGCCAATCGAGCGCCAATTAATGCAAAACTTTGCACCGCCATGAGTAGCGCGACTCCGCCCCACCGCTGCGTCCAAGCCAAACTTCCGCATTTTACAAGTTTGACCATGACGCAAATTTTGAGATGGGAGTGCGGCGCACATGATACTAGTGTTTTTAATTACAACCCAAAATAATTTGAAATAAAATAGCTATAGAAAAACAAGCAAAATTCGGATAGCCTGCCAAACACTATGTTAATTAAATTAATTTTAGGTCCTGTTCTATTTGACACGGGGCAAAAATTTTTTTGCTATTAATGTTCTACATTATTTTGGTCTACAGTTCAGAGTCCTAGAATATTGAATGCCCTATCGGATGGCGCCTTCAAAATATCGAAAAATGTGAAATTATCCAAACCAAGCGTCTCAAGCGTCTCGTCGGAAGTTTTTGTCTATGTTCTATGAACGCGCAAAAAGAAACCGCCAAAAAAATTACGAGAATATAAAAAAACAAGCTGTTTTGCCCCCGGCCAAATAGAAGAGTACCAAATTTTAATATGTATTTTTTCGCAATTCTCGGCAAAGGGATCGTAGCTGGGGCCTAGGGCTGCCTGGGCACTGGGTGCAGGGGGGTAAACTATGCCCTTCCGGTTTTTGCCAGGAATAAAACTCACTGACATTTGCCAAACCTGTTGTTTAGGATGATTCGCCGCAATCGACAGCCGCCGGAACGCCCGGGCATCGATCTTCGCGTTGGGCAACGAATCACATACAGTGGGTTGACGAATAGTTTTGGGCCAAACTCCAGATATCCCCCCCCCCCCCAGCCAGCTCGGCCCCCATATACCCTATTAATACGCGGAGTATATCAACATGTAAAAAAATCTAACGGAAAGTTGTTTGATTCCGCCGAAAATCGCTAGAAAATTTTTTATATATTTTTTCGCCAAACTAGACGCTAGAGAGGCGCCTTTTTTGGGACACAGGATGTAAGAGTCCATAAATTTGAGGAATTTTAGCCGGCAAGCCCTTTTCCCTATCTCTCATGATCTCAAATTATACCGCGAAACCCTTATCCACAACAACATAGGGTGTTTCACGTCACAATTATTGGTGGTGGGATCACGTATTCCTTTTTATAGATGGCAACCCGGCAAAAGTCGCCTACATCGGCAATGTGAAATGGGCTAAGGGGATTTACGTCGGACTGCACTTCCAAGGCCCCGTCGGGATCCATAGTGGCACGGTAGAAGGCTACGCGTATTTTCGCTGCCCTTGGCGGCATGGTAAATACATTGCCATCAACAAGGTCTGCTCTCCTTTCGTGAAAGTTGCAATCGGCCATTCGTTCAGATAATCGAGGAGCTGCAGCTGCAGCAGCAGCAGCCGCCGCCGCCGCCCCAGCAGCAGCAGCCGCCCCCGCCCCAGCAGCAGCAGCCGCCCCCGCCCCAGCAGCAGCAGCCGCCCCCGCCCCAGCAGCAGCGCCCTCACACCCAGGTTTCGTGGTCTAGCGTATAAAGTATAAAGTAGAAAATTTAAATATCCTCTCGTGAAAGTTGCAATCGGCCATTCGTTCAGATGATCGAGGAGCTGCAGCTGCAGCAGCAGCAGCCGCCGCCGCCGCACCACCAGCCAGCGCCGCCGCCGCCCCAGCAGCAGCCGCCCCCGCCCCAGCAGCAGCGCACTCACACCCAGGTTTCGTGGTCTACCGTATAAAGTATAAAGTAGAAAATTTAAATATCCTCTCGTGAAAGTTGCAATCGGCTTCGTTCAGATGATCGAGGAGCTGCAGCTGCAGCAGCAGCAGCCGCCGCCGCCGCACCACCAGCCAGCGCCGCCGCCGCCCCAGCAGCAGCAGCCGCCCCCGCCCCAGCAGCAGCGCACTCACACCCAGGTTTCGTGGTCTACCGTATAAAGTATAAAGTAGAAAATTTAAATATCCTCTCGTGAAAGTTGCAATCGGCTTCGTTCAGATGATCGAGGAGCTGCAGCTGCAGCAGCAGCAGCCGCCGCCGCCGCACCACCAGCCAGCGCCGCCGCCGCCCCAGCAGCAGCAGCCGCCCCCGCCCCAGCAGCAGCGCACTCTCACCCAGGTTTCGTGGTCTACCGTATAAAGTATAAAGTAGAAAATTTAAATATCCTCTCGGAAAGTTGCAATCGACCATTCGTTCAGATGGTCGAGGAGCTGCAGCTGCAGCAGCAGCAGCCGCCGAAGCCGCACCACCAGCCGGCGCCGCCGCCGCCCCAGCAGCAGCAGCCGCCCCCGCCCCAGCAGCAGCAGCCGCCCCCGCCCCAGCAGCAGCGCACTCACACCCAGGTTTCGTGGTCTAGCGTATAAAGGATAAAGTAGAAAATTTAAATATTTTCTTCGTTCTTCAGCATTCGCGCACGCGGGGAGAACTAACTTATTTCCGCCAAAGCCTAAATTTTTTTACAAAAAGCGGATTCGTTTCTAAGTTGTTCTTAACTATTCCCAAGCATAAAAACTTAAACAAGGTTTTAATTAGAACCTTAAGTTTAGGCTGAAAATTTGATTTTTTACGACCCAAAATGACCAAATTTTCGGCTTTTTCAAATATTTTTTAAAAGTTTTTTTTTGATGGTTTTTACTTTAAATATTCTATTGAAAGTTAGTACGAAAGTAGGGAATGAGGTTATCAGCCACTTTAAACATTTTTTAGGAGGCGCTGAGATCGGCTGCGACGCAAAAAGCCTTGGAAAAGAAGGGCTTGCTAAAGCGCGGCGCTGCAAAGAAGTCGACCGTCCCGAGACAAAAACCTACTTTCACCCGTGTCCAGTTGATCTCCTTGTTGATCAACGGCGGTACACTGGCGGTAGGTAGAGGCATGTAATCATGGACCGGCTCTTTTAGTTTGATGCCCATGCGACCATTTTGATGCTCATCGAAGATCTGCTACAAACCGCAGGCCTGTTTCTTCGAGCCGAGAAATTCGATGATCACACGCTTGGACTGTACGAGAAGTGGCACTATGAGATCTACGTCGATTGGGATATGTAAGTCACCAATCCGATGGTTCTATGGCGGGGACGGGGGGATGGGGTTGGAAGGGGTTTTCCGCTTGGCGCAGTGGCTAAGAGCGGCGTCTACCAAACCAGAGCTTGTACTAGTTCAATCCCAGGCCCGCTTTAAAAAAACGGCATTCGTTTTGCTCTTTATTGACATTAGTGCAGCTCGGTTTCTAGATGGGATGAGTTAGGTTTATTTTGCGAAATTGGCAGTTGGGTTTCATGGGGGGTTGACAAAAATGGGAAATCGAATAGGGCGTCTGTATGGGAGGTTGGGTGGGGCGACTACTGGATAGCTTCTCCCCCTCTGAACCTAGCTAATAGTCCATAAGCACCGAAGATGTGGTTGATATCTCGCCCCGTTCAGGCTACCGGGCGACATCCATGCCGTAATCGCCAATTTGCAACCTCCACCTGGCTTCGACATGGTTGTGTTGCGTATCGAGGTACACGGCCACACGCTGATCGGCGAATCTGGAGACCGGAAAGAGCGGCGCCTGTTGGAAGCCGGGGCAAGTTTCCAAAGCTGAAAAATTATGTTCCACCATCACTTGGCCTTGTTAATTGTCAATTTTTAGTGCTTCCTGTGCGGCACTGTGCCTTTGAAGGAGCGCGACTACCGAACGATTGGAGACTACCGTCTATGTGTACATTGCCACAATACCCTGGAGTAAGCTTTTCATGTAGCTACGGAATTGCAGCAACTAGCTGGGCGAGCAGAAACTATATAAATATATATCCATTTCAGGAATGGACCAGAAGACGCCGAGTGCCTGTGGTCATTTGTTTGCCGTTTCGTTGCCGAGCAGCTGGAGCTTGGTATCGAATCCACGCTGGTGGATCGTAGGTTTCCTCGCCGTGGTCAAAAATTGGTTGAAGGTTCTTGCCGTAAATGTGTCTACCGGAAATCGTTGTCCACCGGAGTGTATGTGGCCCTCCAGCAAAAGGTTTCCTATTTTCATTTAAGAAACCCAGATGACAAAAAAATTGGCAGAAACAGCCTTTTTAGAGGAATCGACAACACACCATCGATGAATAGAACGAACACTAGCCGACTGCCCACAAACTCATCACCCCGACCGACCCGCCAACAACTCGATCTCGCAAACACCTTAAACCGTATAATCCATCCCCCTTCAATTACTGTCCTTCTTGTGTCAACCCATCTGTTACAAAACCCTCCACATGGTGCCCGACTTTTAGGAAAATAAATGCCAGGTGGCAAAACGATTGTACTTGACACAGAAAAGCGCAAAAAGCAACAGGCAGCACAGCAGAAAATTTGGAGTCATCAATATAGCTTCCAGTTTTGGATTATTTGTGGGCCGTGATCGCATCTCTCAAGTTTCTGAAGCATTTCACTGCATTTACTCGCGTTTCACACTATTCCGAAACCCTCCGCAAAACACGGTGACGACATGAAATTCCGGGCATTTCGAGAATCGACTTGCTTCATTTGGAATAGCTTTTCTATTTGTTGTTCTTCTTGCTTCAAATTCATTGCGTTCATTGTTGTCTGACGTAGTCCCTTTTTCAGAATGGAGGAAGAAGCAGAAGCCCCGACACGGCTGGAGCCGCTCAACGAAACACGCGGCGGTCTCGTCATCAAACGAAAAGCCGATGATGCTAGCGGCAGCTCTTCCAAGAAGGAGAAGAGCCACCTTGGCCTCGACAAGGTGTGGTTTTGCGTTTCTTCTTTAGTTTTCCTGATTTGTAAGGTCAAAACACTATAAAAATTCCTTCTTTTAGTTGGCAGACGAGCGGCGCCGGGACAATCGCACGCGCGAGGACGAGACGCCCGGGCACCTCTCGGACAGCGTGCGCCACAAGATTGACGAGTAGGACCTTTTACGGCTTTCAGTTAATGTGCCTTTATTCAGCTTCAAACGAGACCGCTATCGAGAAGATCGCCGGGGTTTGCAAGCAGACTCACGCGATCAGTAAGTTTCGTTTTGTAATTTTTAAAGATTTTAAAGTTTTTCTGGACTAACGGCATCAAATTCGAACTCAGCGCCCAGAATTAGGCCAGGAAACCGTGTTTTTAGACTGATGAGACATCGAATTTGGGTTACATACCGGCGCAAAATAGGCTTGTCGGCTAGGCCATCCGAAAAAACGGTTTAGCGTGCTAGTTTGGGCGTGTCTAGACCCAATTTCCCATTTTTAGAAGCCAAACGGACAAGCTCGAGGCTAGAAAGCTTTTCGCGCGTGATTTAGTGATTTTTGGCCTTTTTTGGGGCTTGTAGTTTGAAATTTCATGTTATTAAAGTGAGGTGTAGTTGAAGTTGACGTTTTTCTAGTCTAACAGCATCAAATTCCAACTCTGCGCACCGGACTAGCCCAGAAAACGTCTTATTAAGCTGAGTAGACATCGAATTTGGGTTACCTGGGGGTTTGGCGTGCTGGTTCGGGTCTGTCTAGGCCCAATTTCCCATTTTTAGAAGGCAAACGGACAAGTTCGACGCTAGAAAGGTTTTCGCGCGTGATTTACCGACATTTGGCCTTTTTTGGGGGGTTTTAGTTTAAAGCTAGCTGTGATCAACGTTAATCGTGGTTAAACATTACGTTTTTCTAGTCTAACAGCATCAGATTCGAATTCAGCGCTCAGAATTAGCCCGAAAACATCTTATTAGGCTGAGCAGACGCTTGGAGCGCTGAACATTGTCGGGGCGACCCAGCGTTGTTGCTAATCGTTTCATTTTAGAGAACGAGACAGACGGGATCGAGATCGGGACCGCGATGGTGGCCGTGATCGTGATCGGGATCGGGATGTGATCGCCGGCACGGTGATTGGGACAGACGCGACCGATCTGGTCGGTCAGATCGCAACCGCGGCTCGCGGCACGTCGAAACGCCAGTTTTTTTGGTGAGTAAAACCCCTTGCTGGAATTTCTACTTGCTCTTGGCTAGAATTTTGTCCCTAAATTTGGTTTTTCAGGTGCCAGAATCCCCGAATCGCGGCTGGGACGACGATGAGTTGACTCGTAAGCATCAGCTCCACTTTTACGCCCGTTTTTCCAGGCTCTTCCCCACGCACGCGCTCCGATTGGGACACACCCACCCCGGGCGGCCACACCAGTCGTCGCGTATCAACGGAGAAGCTGCGTACGTGGCTCTAAAAACCATGAATTTATTGTTTTCTAGATAACATGTACGAGAGTGACCGCCGGCGCCGCGACGAACGCTACCGAAAAGGCGGCCGCGTCGACGACTCGGTGCGCTCGGTGAAGGACGGACCGCAGGAGTGCGTTAGCTTTTTGAGCGCTAGGGCGGAGCAAAAAAACCGCGTTTTTGATGCAAACTGTACCAAAAAGTCATTGAAGAAGTTCCGAAACACAAAAGGTCCTTTGGGTTGCTTCTCTGTTTTTGCGAATCGAAATTACGATCTGCTTTCTAACTTTACGTCTGTTACACTGTTCTTGTTTTTGCGATTTAGGTATGAAACGTGAGAATCGAAAATCCTTCAAAGAGGCGAACGGCTGCGTTTCCTTCGGTTCTTGCAATTTAGGCATTGCTGGGTTCATTTTGCTTTTTGCGACTCGGGGGAAACGGTTTTGATGATTATTTAAAATAGCAATTTCTTAATTTTTCCGACTTTCCTGGCAGCCCGAAGGCTACTTTTGAAAGCGATGGAGAAAACACAGCCCGCGTGACGTTGGAAACGATAAAATTGCGTTTTTGGAAAGGTCTTGTAACTTTCAGCGGAAAATTCCCAAAATCTAGCCCAAATATCGGAATTTCGAGAATCGAAGAGAACAGATCTATTCGCCTCATCGAGAGCTTTCAATTTGACTCTAAATCGTGACGATCTGGCCACTGGGGTGATTTTTGGATCATTTTGTAGTCAAAAACGCGAAAAGCCTCAGTTCGTAGTATCTTCCATTTCCAGGCCGCAATTCCAAGACGACGATGAGCGCCGAGAATGGGAGCGTGAGCAGAAGCAGCTCGACCGCGAGTGGTACGAGAACGACGGAGCCTTCGACGACGAGTACAATCCGTTTGCAAAGGTATCAAAAGCTGCAAAATTTTCTAACCCCCGCATTTTTTAGGTCTCTGAGGACTACGTGAACAAGAAGGAGAAGCAGTGGCACGACAAGTCGGACAAGCCGATCAAAAAGAAGCTCTCGCTGCGCCAACAGCAAATCAAGCGCGAGAACGAGATGTGGGAGAACAATCGGCTGAATCGATCGGGTAAACGGATTGGTTTTTTGAAGCCCTTGACAAGATTTTGAGGTTTATGGGAGTTCTGACATCGAGTGGTAGAAATTTGTGGAAATTCCTAGCTTTTTCTAGCCTTAATAGACAAGGTCGCCCCCAAAAAAAAGATCGCCTACGCTCTAGCGGCCGGAGCTTCCGGAAGGAATATTGATTCGGGATGATTTTTGGCTCTCGGAAATACGAGAAAACAAATTTTCAGAATTTTGTAGCCCTCGCTCTAGACTAAATGATCTCTTAAAAAGCGCGAATTCAGCGTCGTCTGTCTTAGCTTGAGCATCAATGAACATAAATAATCTGCGGTTTTCATGGGTTTTGGTCCTAAAATTCGCGAAATACAATTTGGGAACTGAAAACCAAAAATCGCTCGTTTTCCTCTCGCATTTCCGAGGGTTTTCGATAGAGGTTCTGCGAAATTGTCAAAATTGGCGGCTTCTGTGCGGCCCGCTAGAGGAGGGTCGATCCGCAGCTAAAATATGCCATTATCCGATCGACGTTTTTGCAGGCATCATCAACGTGAATCCGGACCAGGATTTTGAAGACGACGAATCGGACGCCGACCGTGTCAACCTGCTCGTCCACAACGTCATCCCGCCCTTCCTCGACGGCGCATGGTGTTCACCAAGCAGGCGAAGCCCGGTAGGTTTTCACCTTTTGTGTTTTACAAATTTCGGTCTTTCGCATTTCTCGATTGAAAATCAATCTTTTTGATTTATTTTTCAAATTTGTAAAGTTTTTGCGTTTAGGTATAGTAAAAAAAACGATTTAGGAAAACTTCTACTATTTATATGTGACAAATTAGGTCCTAAGAACAAAAGCTGACCCCCGATAATGCCAAAGAACCCCCATTTCTAGTGTTCCCCGTCGTCGACACCACCTGCGATATGGCCGTGGCGGCCGTGAAGGGCAGCAAAGTCGTCCGTGAGCATCGAGCCGAGGAGGAGCGTCGCAAGGTTGATTTCCTATGATTTCTGGTACCAGCCTTGTTGTTTTAGGCCCAAGACAAGTTCGAGCTGGCCGGAACGAGCCTGGGAAACATTTTGGGCATGGCCCAGAAGCCCGACGATGCCGAGGCCCCGGACGGTGATGAGAAGGATTTCAAGTATGAATTTTGACAGTGGCTAATTTGCCTTTGTTTTAGGCAATCCCACCAGTTCGCGTCTGTGATGGGCGAGTCGGAGGCCGTTTCCGAGTTTTCGATGGAAAAATCGATCAAGGTGAGGCTAGATAGTCTGATGACACTTTCGCAACGCTGTGCCGAATTGTCGTTGCTTCCGGAATGACCTTAATTGACGCGCACATGATTTTCGGCTTTGGATCGCCAAATCGGCCAGCATTCCTGTGTTCTCGCCAAAAAAGCCTGACAAAACTTGTAATTTCTCGAATTCCGAATAATCTGGAAGTACGGTCGTAATCAGCGCAAAATTCTGCAGCAGCTAGTCTTCGTCAAATCCTCAAAGCTCTTCTTTCCGCGAGATATTACGTTATCTTTTTTTTCAGGAACAACGCGAATACCTACCCGTGTTTGCCTGTCGTCAGAAGATGATGTCGGTGATCCGCGAGAACAACGTGGTGATCATCGTGGGCGAGACGGGCTCCGGGAAAACGACACAGCTGGCGCAATATCTCTACGGTACGCGTTATCTTATTACTCGAAAATCACGCGTTTCTAGAGGAGGGCTACGCGGAGCGCGGCATGATCGGCTGCACCCAGCCGAGACGTGTCGCCGCGATGAGTGTTGCGAAGCGTGTGGCCGACGAGATGGGCGTGGAGGTACAGGAATTTTACGTTTTCTTAAACTATCGCGAAAAAATCTCTAACGGCTTGCAGAGACTGATTTTGACGATTTGGGGTTTTTAGCGTATACTTGCGAACCAACAAGCCGTTTTCGTTTTCCTGGATTGTCGATTTTATTTGACGTTTTACCCCCAAAAATTTGCGACCTTTTCGTCGGTTCCACGTCAATACGCCTGCTTATTCGCATTTTCGAGGGATTTCGAATGGTGGAAAAATCAGCCGGATCCGTGCTTACCCGGGCCTCTAAAGCGGTTTTTTCGAAAACACTGTAAAAAATGACATTTTTTTTAGCTGGGCCAGGAATGCGGGTACGCCATCCGTTTCGAAGACTGCACCTCCGAAAAGACGGTCATCAAGTATATGACGGACGGTATTTTACTCAGGTTTGATGCGTTTTGCTTTTCTAAGTTTTAGTTCAGGGAGTGCCTCGGCGACTCGGAGCTCGACCAATACGCGGCGATCATCATGGACGAGGCCCACGAACGGTACGAGAAATTGTAATACGAAAATGCTTGTTTTTTTAGTTCGCTCAACACGGACGTGCTCTTCGGCCTGCTGCGTGACGTGGTGGCGCGCCGGAGCGAGCTGAAGTTGATCGTCACCTCGGCTACTATGGATGCAGAGAAGGCGAGTGCGAACGGCTTTTATGACTTTATCCGCCTTTTAAACGCGAAAATAGTCTAGAACACATGATTTTTCCGAGAATTTTGTGGTGCGTGCCGTAATTTGCGCCCTCAATACCTATAAAAACTTTGGAAAACGCTTTTTTTTTAGTTCGCCAACTTCTTTGGCGGCATGACGCCGACGTTCAACATCCCCGGCCGGACATTCCCCGTCCAAATTATGCACTCCCGATGCGGCGTCGATGACTATGTGGACGCGGCTGTCAAGCAGGTGAAACTGTCCCTTTTTCGCTTATAAATAAAGTTTTAGTGCATCACCATCCACCTCGGCGGCCTCGACGGCGACATCCTGATCTTCATGCCCGGTCAGGAAGATATTGAGGTGAATTGGCTGAATATTGTCATTTTGGCATTTAGGTATCCGCTTCACTGATTCGGCAGCGGCTAGAAGCCCTCGACGAAGCCCCGCCCCTGGCCGTGCTCCCCATCTACTCGCAGCTGCCCAGCGATCTGCAGGCCAAGATCTTTCAGCGTGCCGCTGGTCAGTTTTGTTTGGCTTTTACGCCTGCTAAAGCCACGGATTCCCAAAAAATCCCCCTACCTCGCGGCCGTAACGGGCCGATTTTCGAAATTGCGTGATTTCTCACTGGATTTTCTGCTTTTTTTTCATGCGGAAGTAAGACATTTATCGAAAATCTTAATATGATCGGCTTAGGCGTCATCCGCGCTGTGTTTTCTCAAATGACGAAAATTTTCAAAATTTTGGACGTAGAATGCCGACTCTGCATGATAAATTCACCTTTCCGTTAGCTCTGGTCCTTCTGACCGCTCCCCCGACCGTACTCGCGCATGCAACTGGCAAGAATGAAGAAATTTCGATTTTTGTACGCTATGCAAATTAGTTGCCGGGTCCGAAAAATCAAGGAGCACCGGCTTTAACTTTGTAGTTAGGTTTGGCTTTAACATTTGGGCCAACACCGCTGGGATGACGCTTAAGCCGATTTAATTCTTTTTGAAAAAAAAAACGCGGAACTGGCATCAAAAATGTCAAAAATCGCGCCAGAAATGCCGGATTTTAGAAACTCGGACAGAACATATCTCTTC